>JAKUCV010006361.1:68819-110348 GCA_028386065.3 Turnera subulata
TTTGTGGTGTCATGATCTGGGTTACTTGTGATGGGCATGTTGATGCCGGTTTGATTGGGATGTTGATCCCTGAGTTTGATATTGGGATGTTGATCCCGGGTTCTTTTTGATCTGGCACCAGGAACAGGTTGATAACCTGGTACGACCCTAGCTTATCCGTGACGGGGCCCGGAAAGATAAAATTGGATAATTGGATTTTTATCGAGTCTTTTCGACTTTGGGTCGAGTCTTTTGGTTTGACTGTTATTTTTGGACTTGAGTAATTTTTAGTGTCCATATTAATCGTCTTTCCATTGTCGTGAGCACTTCGGACTCACCCCTCACCTGCGGGCTTTCATCCCGTAGGATGAGTTGTTCATTGTACAGGTTGATGCATTCCAGACAGGCTGTGACGCTTCCCTTGGACGGGCTTGGATCCATAGTTTGCATTTATGCATACAGTGTTTATGTGAGTTTAAGTCTTCCGTTGTGCATACTTCTGTTATTATTGGGCCATTGGGCCAGATTTGTTAATTATGTTGTTTTACTATTTTGGGCCGTTAGGCCGAGTTATCGTAGTTCACACTGTATGCTGGTCCTATTTTGGTTGTGTTGTCACAGTTCCGGCCTGCGTTTACTGTGTACGGTAAATTCGGGTCGGGGCGTTTCATTTTGGTAGCGGAGCGGGCGTTAGGTCTTGTCGGGCAGTCTTTGTGTGTTTGTTGTCTTGTTTGCATAGTTCGCTCCAGTTGTTTATTATTTTACATCATTTAGTTAGAGCATTATGGATCCAGTCAAGGGACGCCAGCTGTCGCGGAACATACACATAAGAGGTAATGATGCCATAATGTGCGAAAATACAAGAATTATTAATACTGCTAATATTTTGATAGAAAGGGGAAACATTAATATATTAATTGCGAATAGGAATATTACATGATAATTGATAAAAAGAGAAATATTACATGGATATTTTATATTTAATAAAAAGGGAAATAATACACTGATTTCTGATAAATTATAAAAATAGAAAATACATTTAACGGTTTGCAACGACGTTGACACGGAAGCTGTTTGCGTCGCTGTTGACGTTGACCGTGACTCTGTCGCTCCAAGAGAGCCACATGCCGCCTCTGTCGCGCTGGCCAGGAATCTCGAACCGGTTTGCTTGAGGGAATCGGAGTGGAATCAGACCGTGATCGTCTCGTGGTTGCCACTGCGTCTCCGTCAGAAGAACCATGTTGGGCTTGTACTGGTTCTTCAAGTCCCTCAAAGTGCGTGAGAACTCCTGTGCACGCCTTGCAACTCCTCTGCAGTTCCACACCAGCAGACGTACCTTTGGCCAGGTTGGAGGTAGCCGAGTCATTCTGGGTATGCTCTGGGCTGTCATTGCGAGCTGGTAGTAAGCACCTTGCTCCACAGTCTGGCAAGTGGACTCCAGGTTGAACTCTTGAAGCCTATCCGAGATGAAGAACATCACGGAGTTTGCTGAGCCGTAGTATGAAGTCCTCAGTGTCCCATGGTCCTCTAGGAAGAACACCTCTTCCATTGGAGTGGCGAAGAATCGCGACGAGTAGAGCTCGTCGACGAAGACCAGTCGAGGCATTCTGCCGAGCTCGTTCGGTAGTTCTTCAGCACGCTCGTTGACCATGCTGTAAGCCAGACGGTTCCTTCTGCCAAGGTTGGCACCTTGGACTTGAGTAATTTTTAGTGTCCATATTGATCGTCTTTCCATTGTCGTGAGCACTTCGGACTCACCCCTCACCTGCGGGCTTTCATCCCGTAGGATGAGTTGTTCATTGTACAAGTTGATGCATTCCAGACAGGCTGTGACGCTTCCCTTGGACGGGCTTGGATCCATAGTTTGCATTTATGCATACAGTGTTTATGTGAGTTTAAGTCTTCCGCTGTGCATACTTCTGTTATTATTGGGCCATTGGGCCAGATTTGTTAATTATGTTGTTTTACTATTTTGGGCCGTTAGGCCGAGTTATCGTAGTTCACACTGTATGCTAGTCCTATTTTGGTTGGGTTGTCACAGTTCCGGCCTGCGTTTACTGTGTACGGTAAATTCGGGTCGGGGCGTTTCAGCAATTGTAGTATTTAATTAATTTTAATACTCTCTAATCTAAATATAGTTCACTGTAATTTTTTTTGTTTTAATTTTTTGGATGCTTTAGAAATTTCATGAGTCATTTATTATTTAATTTTTAAATATAATACATCATTAAATAATTAGATAGGAAAAAGTTTTCAAATAAAAAATCTATATAAGGGTATTTTAGTTCATTATTATTAACATTCTTATTGTCTAGACTAATATTAATTACATTTTAAAGGTTGCTAAAAAATATTAAATATTATAGAAGAGAGGGAGTATTTTATAATGTAATTAATTTACGGGTTAAAATGCTTACTTACAGTTTAATTTTTTTGCCTACACTGAAAAATATTTCTGGATCCGCCACTGTCCACAAGTCATGATATATATATATGAGAATTTTTGAAGGATTCAAGTTTCTTGAAGCAACTAATTCCCGGGATATATACTCAACTAAACTAAATTGATCTTTACGTGGTTTGAACCATTCTGAGCATGTATATTACAATCATTCTTGCATACATACTCTATTGTGTTTATTTAATTATTACTTGTGTGAATTTACTATCATTGATATTTTATGTTGATGATTTTGATATTGTTGTAGTATTTTCATCTATATGTGAATTTTTCATTATGTTTATTTGTGATTTAAATATTATTGGAACTCCCGAATAAGTTTCCAAAGCTGTGCTATGTTTGAAGAAAAAGCTTGAGATGAAAAATCTGGGAAAGAATAGAGTGGTCCTCAAGTACCATATCACAATGCAATTTATCTTGCTAGTAAAATAAAGCCTGAAGCTTTTACCATAAATTTATTAGCAAGATATAATTTTGCTCTAAATTAGAATATAATAAAATGTATAAATACATATCCCGTTATTATGGGTATAATGAATATATAATTATTTTAAACTTTTGAGTCCAAGGAGACTATAGTTTGTTTTGCCGATGCAGATCATTTACTTGATCCAGATAAACCACAGGCTGATACATAAAGTATCATGGCAGCTACAAAACAAAGTATCGTTGCTACCTCTTCAAATAATGTAGAAATTGTGGCCATACATGAAGTCAGTCAAGAATATATTTGGCTAAGATCGATGATGCAACATATTCAAGATTCATATAGATTAGTTAGCGAGGAAAATGTTCTGACAACGATTTATAAAGACAATACTAACTCCGTCGTCCAAATGAATCTGCCATATTTCATTACAAAATTAGTTCCTCTTACAACTTTTGAAAAGTTGACAAAGAAGATTGGTTTATGGCGGGTTCGAGATATCAAGACATGCCTAAATCATGAAGTAGCAGAATACGCGCTACACTTTTTTTTCATTCACCAAGTTTTTATCACATTGGGTTTTTCTTAGTGAGATTTTTAACGAGGAAGTTCTTCCCAAGCCTATTCTATCTAAGGTGCAATGACATTCAAGGGGGAGTGTGATAAATAAATTATGTGAATATCATTATTACTATCCCGTAAAATTTATTTTTACCGTACCCAAATTTACTCATAGTAAATATTTTACCCCTACACCTAACTTCTACTTGGATTCATCTTTTTGGCTAATTACCCTCCATAATTCCATTTGTGCTATTTTTAATATCATCTTACTCTGCCTAACATCCTTTGATTTTATTCTTTTAAATTAATCATACTTATTTTTTTTGTCCTCTCATTTCCAACTATAATCAACTCTACATTCCTTCAGATCCTTACACTTATATCCTACCATAAACTTCACTTTCTTCTCATTTTTGATATACTTCTCTTCTCAAACGGACTCCACCTAAGTTATTATTCTCCTTTTCATATTATTGTCAAAGTTGTATATTACTATTAAAGTTGTATTACTGCCATAAGGTTGTATTATCACCTTCATCAAGCTGAATTTCATTCCTAATTTTATAACATGTTGGTTTTTTTCTCTTATTTTTTTTATTTATCATAATCAATGTGCCATTTTTCTCCACCTATATTACTTCCCCGCACTCTGAATCCTTCTCCTGGGGCAACAGAGAGGTGGAGCCTGCTGGTTGTTCGCTTTGCTCCGGCTTTGCTCCAGACAGAAAAACCTTATATATCTTGTGGTCGCCAATCATTCATACACCAAATCAACAACAAGGTACTTATTTCATTCGGTATTTATTGTGAAGGTGCAAAAGAAGAATTTTGCGTGTATTTCTTCGTGCATGTATCTCCTGCTTTTTTTTTCCCCTCTACTTATTTTCATCTTTTGTTTTCTATCCTTTAATTTGATGGAGTGTTTGGGGTGGTGGCCCTGTTTTCGTTAACTGCAAAAACTGTTTGATTTGATTGAAGAAAATGTTCTGCTACTGCTACTGTTACAAAAAAAAAACATTCATTTTCATTTGATGGAATTGATTTTCTGGTTTGTTCTAATTTATACTTATTTTCGGGACGAGACAAATGATTTTGACAAAAAAAAACAGTGAGAACGCAATAACGGGAATCAAGGATTTGGAAAACTAACGTGTGGTAGTTTGCTTGATATATATGTATAAATTACAAATAAAATAACACCACACAACAGTTTTGTATAGTTTATGCAAGATGTTATATATCTGTCAGAAAATAGTATTCATTAACGAGGAAATTGTCTTTTATTGCCGCTTGTGTAAGGCTTGTTGTTTTTGGTGTATTCAGATGGAAGTGCCGAATTCTGATCATGGACACGAGCATGGTCAGATTGAAATTCATGGAGAATCGTTGGATGCCAACAGAGGAATTAGTGGGAGTAAGATCTGCGGGGGTGCAGCTTGTGGGTTTTCAGATGCTAATACTAATTCTAAAGATGCGAAGGAGCGGTCACAGTCAATGAGGAAGCTCTGGATTGCAGTTGTGCTCTGCGTTATCTTCATGAGCGTAGAGGTTGCTGGAGGCATCAAAGCTAACAGTCTTGCAATCTTGACTGATGCAGCTCATCTTCTATCAGATATTGCAGCCTTTGCAATCTCCTTATTTTCTCTCTGGGCAGCAGGATGGGAGGCAACTCCACGGCAGTCTTATGGATATTTTAGGATTGAGATTCTTGGTGCTCTTATTTCTGTCCAGATGATATGGCTTCTTGCTGGGATCCTTGTCTATGAAGCCATTGCTAGACTTATCCATGATACTGGTGACGTTCAGGGTTTTCTCATGTTTATTGTTTCAGCTTTTGGTTTGGTAGTTAATATTGTGATGGCACTCTTGTTGGGGCACGAGCATGGTCATCGCCACGGCCACGGTCATGGCCACCATGATCATGGCGTGCACAGTCGTGGCCACGATGATAGCATGCACAAGCACAGCACGTACGACATAGACATTACTGAACCTCTGCTTAAAAATGGCGGGGAAGTGGAAAATAGGGCCAAAGAAAAGAAGTCAAGGAACATCAATGTACAGGGGGCTTATCTTCATGCACTGGGGGATTCAATTCAGAGTGTTGGGGTGATGGTTGGTGGGGCAATTATATGGTACAAGCCAGAATGGAAGATTGTTGATCTGGTATGCACTCTTGTGTTCTCTGTAATAGTTTTGGGCACAACCATCAGAATGCTTCGCAGTGTTCTTGAGGTTCTTATGGAGAGTACTCCAAGAGAGATTGATGCTACCGAGCTTGAGAAGGGTCTGTCTGAGATGGATGAGGTGGTTGCCATACATGAGCTGCACATTTGGGCCATCACTGTTGGGAAGATATTATTGGCTTCCCATGTTATGATCAAGCCTGATATCGCTGATGCAGACATGGTTCTAGAGAAGGTCATAGATTATATACAAAGAAATTACAATATCAGCCATGTAACCATTCAAATAGAGCGTCAATATATAGGTAGTGGATAGAGATGAGGCCAGTTTGTAGTCAGGGCAACGCAGTCTAGTTTTTTTTTTTTTTTCAATTCTAGATTCGGTTAGGCAATTTAAGCTCATTTTGAGATGCTTGTTTGTGTCACTGTGTTATTCTTCTGCATATTTCCAGGTCACCTCCACTAGATTTTCGTAACGAGGACGGATTGTGTACGTCCAATGATCCCTTCTAGGTTAAGGAGTGCTTGTCTTGTCGGTTATATATATAAGAGTCATGAGGAGGAGTTTCTGATGAATCGGTACTAGTTGCATATGAATCAGAAGCTGATGCAGTGGATGGAGGCCAAAAAAAGCACTGTAAATTTTACAATAAACGTTCATCCATTCGCATGTCCTTACAGTTATATCTTCTTTGCTGTTCGTTGTGATTTTTTTATTTATACGCTTAGTACTAGGTTAATAATTATAGTATAATTTTCGATTGACACGAACAAATATTTGGGTGATGTGAAGTTTAGCTTCCAACATACGTATTGTTTAAACTAGACCAATTTGCAAACTTAAGAGTAATCACAATCATTATCCAAAGTTATAATCTCCACTTTTTTTTTTTTTACGCTAAACTACCACTTTTCTTCATTAAATTTTAGTAAAGACGACGGAATAGGTTTTAGGTATAACTGTTTCTTCAATGGTTACGCAACCAATATTAAAAAAGTGTATAGTTATAACAAGTAGGCGGTTCGCAATAATGAATCTATTTGTGTTCCAATTCCTTCTAGTAAAGGATTGCTTGTCTTGCCGGTTAAATAAGAGTGGTCTATATAAATTAACTGTAGACAGAGCAGAGTTTATCATTAGTGTAATAGTAAAACACCAAGGTTACAGAGAGAAAGGGGCACCAACGTGAAGCAAACCTTAGGGATTCCCTGACCTAAATAAGTAGTAGTTGTTACAATGGGAGCAGCGAACCTCAGATTACCATCAGAAATTGTGGAGGAGACACTAGCGCTGTTACCTCAACAGTCCATTCATCGATTTAGGTCCGTCTCCAAGTCGGTCGTCTTTGTTGGTCAGTGTAGAATTCCACAGATTGAGGTCCCGGTCGTCACCGCCGGAGATCAACGTCCAAAAACTCCTACATCATTACCTTGAGAGCTATCCCAATTATGCAACATACCACTATGATCTTCAATCATTGGATTTTCGTAATGGCCAAAGAAAGAATGACGAGGTACGCTTTCCAACATCAAGGGACTTCCTAAGATTTATAGGATCATGTGTAAGTATCCGGGTCATGCAATTTGACAATCAAATGCAACTAAATGCGCAGCGGAAATCTCGGTACTCATGGAGGATCCATGTGAAACAGAGTAAACCGAGTTATAGAAAAAATACCTGGTTCGGTTGAGGTCTTTCACTCAACTGATGATCCGAATCAGCAAGAGCCGGACAGCAATCCCGCCCCTCTACGGTATCCACACGAACCGTGATAACTAGTTGGAATCGTCACACGATTACCAACCCGAGCACCCCCGAACTGATGTGCTAGCAGCAGGTTTCAAAAGCTAGAGTTTGTGGTATTGTTTTCTTTATCAAAGAAGGTGTGTATGGTCTGAAACTCACAAGAACTCTCAAGGCTCAATCCTCTAAAAATTTTCAGACTCAAAGTGATGAATCCACAAGGCATAATCAGATTATGCTTAGTCTAATCCCACTCACAAAAGTAAGGGACAAAGTGGCCAACACCTTTGGCCAACATGATTAGCTTTTAGCTAATTATGTCTCCACTAAATCTTGGTGGGATTACACATCATATGGCACTAATTATGGTTCACTAAATCAGACATTTAGTGAACCAAACCAGCCCAAGACGACCCTGGTCCAACCATAAGCTCAAATACCCGGTTCAACCACGGTCCAACCATGGTTCAACCACCAGCTCGAATCAACGGCTCTAAGTGTGTGACCCTGTAGGCACTTGTAATGTCCGGCAATAATTGTAAACTCATTTACAATTATAAGCAAAGAGCGGCGTCTAGCAACACATCATTGCTACCCGAACGACAAGATCAGTACTGATTCATATGCCTCGCAAACATGTCATCGTCGCTTCATTCCATTATCAGGATTAAACACGAGACATGGAATATGTCATTCTCGCATATGTTCAATCTCGGTTTCTTGATCCTCGAGTTAACCGCGTAAAACGGATACCTATGATATCACCATATCATAATCCGAGCATGGCCACGCATTTACGGTTCAACTCTATCAAGAAACCATCCGATAATATACCCGTTATATGGGTTGGACGAATCCCCTCTGGATCATACAAAACCCACTACACATTTATCATATACCCAATGATTACACTAAGGTCTACTCATTTACGAAATAGCCAAGAGTAATATCAAAGTATACGACTCATATGTTGGGAACCTTGATGATCTCAGGTCTAAGGACAATACATATAAGAACCGCTATCGACAAACATATAACGTTCCATGTAGCGTTCTTATATGGGTCGGTCCAGTCTACAAGTTCTCTAACTTGTACCTGTATGTAGAATTCATATCACATATAAATTCTCAACATACGCTAGTCTTAATTTATTATTACAACCCATCCTTAATAATAATCGACTAGGGACATTTAAGAATATGAAATATTCTAAGGTTATAAATATGTGCAAGCGTTTATCTCATAAACAATATTTATTGGAATAACCTTAATGTGTATACATGACTACAAGAAATCATCCATTGATTGGCTTTTGGGCATATTACACTAACAATCTCCCACTTGCACTAAAGCCAATCATACATGTATCTAATACCAATGAATGCAGCATGACCATCATGCTTCCGCTGTGTGGGAGACTTAGTCAACAGGTCTGTTACATTGTTCTCAGAAGGAACTTTGCACAGCCACAGTTGTAGAGTCAGTAACTCTTCCCTGCTTGGAACTCTTCCAGCATACAGTACCACCTCCAAGATAAAAACACATAACCTGACTGCGATCTAAAGTCATCCCTATTGGTTTGGAAGCTAGCATCTGTGTAACCCTTGCAACAAGCTCATCAAAGCTTCCGTAAACCAGAAATGCATCCTTAGTCCTTCTCAAGTACTTAAGGATGTTCTTAACCGCTATCCAGTGACTCTCACCGGGATCAGATTGGTATCTGCTTGTGACACTCAAAGCATAAGCGACATCTGGTCGAGTACATGGCATGGCATACATGATCGATCCTATTGCAGAAGCATAAGGAATCTTACTCTTCCGCTCTCTCTCCTTAGAAGTACTAGGACATTGATTCCTTGAGAGAGATATGCCATGTGACAAGGGCAAGAATCCTTTCTTGGAATCTTGCATGCTAAACCTCTTTAGCACCTTGTCAATATAAGTACTTTGACTTAGCCCGAGAAGCGTTTTGGATCTATCTCTATAGATCTATATACCTAACACTTAGGCTACTTCTCCTAAGTCCTTCATCGAGAAATTTTTTCCTAACCGAGCCTTTACAGACTGTAGTGCCAGAATATCATTCCCAATGAGTAGGATGTCGTCAACATACAACAACAAGAAAACAATAGTGCTCCCACTAACCTTCCTGTAAACACATGGTTCATCTTCGTTCTTAATGAAACCAAACTCTTTGATCACATCATTAAAATGAATATTCCAACTCCTAAAAGCTTGTTTCAATCCATAAATGGATCTCTGCAACTTACATACCATATTAGCTTTCTCTGGATCGACAAAACCTTCAGGTTGTGTCTTGTACACATCCTCTAACAGATTTCCGTTAAGGAAAGCAGTTTTGACATCCATTTGCCACATCTCATAATCATAGTATGCTGCTGTAGCCAATAGAATCCGGATGGATTTAACCATGGCAACTGGTGAGAAAGTTTCATCATAGTCAATACCATGAACTTGCTTGAAACCTTTCGCAACCAATCGCCCATTATAGGTAATCACATTACCATCCATGTCGGTCTTTTTCTTAAAGACCCACTTGCACCCTATGGGTTTTACCCCTTCAGGTGGATCAACCAGGTCCATACCTTGTTTTGATACTTGGATTCCATTTCCGAATTCATGGCTTCTAGCCACTTCTTAGAGTCCAGACCCGTGATGGCCTGCTGATAGGAAGTGGGCTCATCCTCATCTATGAGCATCACGTCCTAGGTGTGAGTCATAAGAAATCCATATTTCTCAGGCTCATATCGAGTCCTATCTGACCTACGCGGTCCATGTGTTACAGGCACAGGATTCTCTTCCACAACATCTTATGGTTCCTGTCCTTGTTCCATCTCAGCCTCAATATCTCGAACTTCTTCGAGTTCTATTTTCCTCCCACTGATTCTTCTAGAAATAAATTCTATTTCTAGAAAAATAGTAGTCCGAGCAACAAACACTTTGTGCTCGGTGGGATTATAGAAATAATATCCTTTAGTTTCCTTAGGCTATCCTACAAAGAGGCACTTGTCGGATTTAGGGCCGAGTTTATCCGATGCTTCACGTCTCACGCAAGCCTCACAACCCCAAATTCTCATAAAAGACAAATTGGGACGCCTCCCAGTCCATATCCCATGTGGTGTCTTATCGACGGTTTTAGATGGAACACGGTTAAGTGTAAATGCAGCACTCAATAATGCATGTCCCCAAAATGAAGAAGGAAGGTCAGCTTGACTCATCATCGAACGAACCATGTCTAACAAGGTTCTATTCCTCCTTTCGGACACACCATTCGATTGAGGCGTACCCGATGGAGTGAGTTGTGATACTATACCACAACCCTTTAGATGATCAAGAAACTCTCTGTCTAAGTATTCACCTCCTCGATCTGATCGAAGCATTTTAATACTTTTCCCGAGTTGATTATGTACTTCATTCTTGAATTTTTTGAACTTTTCAAAGGATTCTGACTTGTGTTTCATTAGATACACATAGCCATACCTACTGAAATCGTCAGTAAATGTAATGAAGTATTGAAATCCACCTCTAGCTTGTGTCGACATAGGTCCGCATACATCACTATGTATAAGACCTAACAAGTCTGAAGCCCTTTCACCTTTACCAGCAAAAGGAGCCTTCGTCATCTTGCCTAACAAACATGACTCACATGTCTCAAATGATTCAAAATCAAATGAGTCTAAAAGTCCATCTTTATGGAGTTTAGATATACGAGTCTCGTTTATATGGCCCAATCGACAATGCCAAAGATAGGTTTCACTAGAATTGCTCATTCTAACCTTCTTCATATTATCGTTATAGATCGGTGTTTCTAGGTTTAGAACATACAAACCATTGCTCAAATACGCACCACCATAATAAACATCGTTGAAATAAATAGAACAACAATTGTTTTTTATTACAAATGAAAAGCCTTTCTTGTCAAGACAAGAAACAGAAATCAAATTCCTGCTTATGGTTGGTACATAATAACAATTGTCTAGTTCTAAACCAAACCACTCGGTAAGGTAAGATAGTAAGTTCCTACGGCTAATGCAGCAACTCTTGCTCCATTTCCCACACTCAAGTCTATCTTACCCTTTACCAATCTCCTACCCTTTCTCAGTTCCTTCACATTTACACAAATGTGAGAACCACATCTGGTATCTAATACCCATGATGCTGAGAAAGAGATACTAGCTTCTATAACGAAAATACCTGAAGCGGAAGTCTTACTTCCCTGCTGCTTCTTTACCTCTTCAAGGTAAATAGGGCAGTTACGTTTCCAATGACCGGACTTCTTGCAATGGAAGCATTGACCTTCCTTTGCAACACCACCATTGGGTTTCAGCACTTGTGAAGAAGATGCACCAAACTTTTTGGAAAATTTCTTCACCTTGCCCTTACCCTTTCCCTTGCTACTTCCAACCATCATAATGCTGTTGGATTTGTTTGCCTTCATCTGTTGCTCAGCTGTTCCTAACTTGTTGAGCAACTCAGACAAGGATTTGTCAAGATGATTCATATTGAAGTTTATGACAAATTGGTTGTAACTATCCGGCAACGATTGCAGGACTAGATCAACAGCCAACTCCTTCTGCAAAGGAAAACCAAGACCCTCAAGGCTCTCAATGTATCCAATCATTTTGAGCACATGAGGTCTTATGGGTGATGACTCAGCCATCCTGCATTTGAACAATGCCTTGGAGGTCTCATACCTCTCAGGTGTTCGATCACATCGAACGCCCCCAATTTCTCATGTTGCTTCTGAAGCTCAGAGTCCATGGTTATAAGCATAAGGCATGATGCATCCAATGCATCATCAAGATGCTTCTTGTAAGCATCCCTTCCTACCCTAGAAGCACTAGGCGCCGGTTCATTTGGAACAGGCCCTTCGAGGATATACAACTTCTTTTCTTGTTTGAGGACTATCCTCAAGTTGCGATACTATTTTAGGAAGTTATTCCCATTCAACTTTTCCTTCTCAAGGACAGATCGCAGTGACATTGTGCTAGTGTTTTGTGTCATGAAAATTCTACAACAATGATCAACTCACACAAATAAGAGTCATGCATACAAAATCATTTAACAAGGAATTCTATTAAATGATACTCCTACTATATAAATCAAGACAATCGTATAAGTAGGCCAAGATCCATATTTCACTACTAGATATGTCAGCTTTGGCTGATCGCTTACTTCATAGCTATTTAGGTAGACAACTCTTGTCAATTACATCTCATGTAACTCTTGGATAGTTGAGTGAACAACACTTGTTCTTGTCTATCTTATAGACTTAGCTCAACTTCTTGCCTCTAAGTCCTTAATCCTATTAAGATGACCTAGTTAGTTCAACACTATAATAAATAGTTCCGATATTACAATTATCGCGTCGCACCTTGCTAGGATAAACATTGGCACCTTGCTTTGGCAAAACCTACCAATTGTTGATCTTAACCTTGATGAGTGCTTATCATGGAAGGCAACACAAGAAGAACTTAATATTTACATCAACATATTATTCCTATGCATCACATGCATGTTCTTGATAAATATATATTGATGTTTGTAAATTTGGAAACCAAAATTACAAGTGAACATCGATGTTCAATATTAGACATCGATGTTGTGAGAATCTGATTCTCCCAACTATTTGGCCAAGGCTCAAGAACATCGATGTTCAACACTTCAACATCGATGTTTTGAGTAACTTGAACTCCAAACTATTTGGCAGTAGCTCAAGAACATCGATGTTCAACTCTTCAACATCGATGTTTTGAGAATTCTGAAAGTTCAAGATTTTGGTAGTAGCATTTTAACATCGATGTTGAACTTAAACATCGATGTTTGAACTTCTGGAACTCAAGAACATCGATGTTGGAATCTTGAACATCGATGTTATGAGAGTTCTTGAACTTCAAACCAATTTGGCCGAGCTCAAATAACATCAATGTTTAACTCTTAACATCGATGTTTTTTGAGAGTTCTGCATGAGAACATCGATGTTGGTCACACAACATCGATGTTGTGAACATTCGGCCGAGGCTAAACTTCATCAGAACATTAATGTTTGTCACACAACATCGATGTTTTGAAGGTTCGGCCAAGGCTAAACTTCATGCTAACATCGATGTGTGTCTCACCAACATCGATGTTACGGCCTAGATGTACTAGAACGACAATCGTTCTATACACAAACCGACACTCGATTTCTTTTCTAGTCGAACTCTTCGACTTACTGCCATGAACATCTTGATTGATATCTCATACCAATCAAGTGCTTGTTGTCAAAACATTTTTAACAAAAACACTACATCAATATGTACAAAAATTAATTAGCATATCACATATACAAAATGAATTCCAGCATATCACATATACTAGCATGTTCATACTATATCACATATACTAGCATGTTCATACTATATCACATATAACATATGAACACATAATTCGATTTAGCGTTTCACAAGAGGCTCCGCTACCACTGTAAGTATCCGGGTCATGCAATTTGACAATCAAATGCAACTAAATGCATAGCAGAAATTCCGGTACTCATAGAGGATCCATGTGAAACAGAGTAAACCGAGTTATAGAAAAACATACCTGGTTCGGTTGAGGTCTTTCACTTAACTGATGATCCGAATCAGCAAGAGCCGGACAGCAATCACGCCCCTCTACGGTATCCACACGAACCGTGATAACTAGTCGGAATCGTCACACGATTACCAACCCGAGCACCCCCGAACTGATGTGCTAGCAGCAGGTTTCGGAAGCTAGAGTTTGTGGTATTTTCTTCTTTCTCAAAGAAGGTGTGTATGGTCTGAAATGCACAAGAACTCTCAAGACACTCTCAAGGCTCAATCCTCTGAAAATTTTCAGACTCAAAGTGATGAATCCACAAGGCATAATCAGATTATGATTAGTCTAATCCCACTCACAAAAGCAAGGGACAAAGTGGCCAACATCCTTGGCCAACACGATTAGCTTTTAGCTAATTATGTCTCCACTAACTCTTGGTGGGATTACACATCACATGGCACTAATTATGGTTCAATAAATCAGACATTTAGTGAACCAAACCAGCTCAAGACGACCCTGGTCCAACCACGGTCCAACCATGGTCCAACCACAAGCTCAAATACCTGGTTTAACCACGATCCAACCATGGTTCAACCACCAGCTCGAATCAACGGCTCTAAGTGTGTGACCCTGTAGGCACTTGTAACGTCCGGCAATAATTGTAAACTCATTTACAATTATAAGCAAAGAGCGGCGTCTAGCAATACATCATTGCTACCCGAACGACAAGATCAGTACTGATTCATATACCTCGCAAACATGTCATCGTCCCTTCGTCCCGTTATCAAGATTAAACACGAGACATGGAATATCTCAATCTCGCATATGTTCAATCTCGGTTTCTTGATCCTCGAGTTAGCCGCGTAAAACGGATACCTATGATATCACCATATCATAATCCGAGCATGGCCATGCATTTACGGTTCAACTCTATCAAGAAACCATCTGATAATATACCCGTTATATGGGTTGGACGAATCCCCTCTGGATCAAACAAAACCCACTACACATTTATCATATACCCAATGATTACACTAAGGTCTACTCATTTATGAAATAGCCAAGAGTAATATCAAAGTATACGACTCATATGTTGGGAACCTTGATGGTCTCAGGTCTAAGGACAATACATATAAGAACCGCTATCAACAAACATATAACGTTCCATGTAGCGTTCTTATGTGGGTCGGTCCAGTCCACAAGTTCTCTAACTTGTACTCGTATGTAGAATTCATATCACATATAAATTCTCAACATACGCTAGTTTTAATTTATTATTACAACCCATCCATAATAATAATCGACTAGGGACATTTAAGAATATGAAATATTCTAGGGTTATAAATACGTGCAAGCGTTTATCTCATAAACGATATTTATTAAAATAACCTTAATGTGTATACATGACTACAAACAATCATCCATTGATTGGCTTTTGGGCATATTACACTAACATCATGCAATGGATTAGTTTGTGTAGCTCAATATGCAGGACATTACCACCATATTAGGGGCATTGCTGTGTGAAATCCTTTTACGGGTGTCTATAGAGAATTGCCAGAGCCTGAATATACACGTGGTCCTGATCGTTATGGTTTTGGACATGTTTCGGTCAGTGATGATTGTAGCACTGTACCTATTGCTTACGGTTTCGGACATGATTCGGTTGGTGATGATTATAAGGTTTTTCTAGCTATCCATTTCCCTTTTATTCCAGAATTTGATCCACCTGTGGTTTAAATCTTCTCACTGAAGATAGGTTCCTGGAAAACTTTCAAAAAGCATGGCAGATACACGCACCTGCTTCGACAAGGGCGTAGGGGTCTGTACTTGAATGGTGCACTTCATTGGGAAAATCGGAACGGTTAGCAGATCATTGCTTTTGATTTGGCGGAGGAGAAGTTTTCTGTTGTCCGAGCCCCAGTTGTGGACGGATCTTATTATAGACATGTTAGCATGTGAATTGTTGGAGAATATCTGTGTATGTGTTGGTTTAGTACGGAAATTTATGGGGACAACGTTGTTTGGGTGATGAAGGAACATGGCAATTAGGTTCCTTTCATTCAATATATTAGATCAGGATTTGATGGATCAGTATTTGTTGAATATGAGTGCGATTTCATACCCCCAACTGTAAAGGATCGCGGATACATGATGCTCTCCTTCCGACTATTTGGGACGAAAATACTCCAATGGAATAACAATCATGGAGATGCTGATGCAGTGGATCAGGGAGGCAGAAGGCACTGGAACTTTTACCGAGAAGGTTCATCCATTGCCTATACAGAAGCTCTCACCTCTAATCATGCATCCTAAACCCCTCAACTAAAAAAGAGAAAAAAAAAGTCCCGGTCTCTCTCTGCAAAAAGCTGCTACAGTGGAAAACCCAGGAAACAACGAACAGAACCATCTCAGGCGAGGCCAAGCATGGCATGAGGCGCTAGACCTCTCCCCGTGTGAAGCCTAGAGACCGGTCTCCAACACCAAAACTAAACAGCAACGATTCCACATCAGTCGTCCGTTCTTGAAGACGAACGTGTCCCGACGTACCGCGCCGCCAGCGCACGTGCCGCCTCCTGTCACCAGCACTCCGGTCGCTGCGGCCATGGGCGTGCCACCGAAGGGCATGGAGTCTGATGCCGACAGCGACTCCAACACTGACCGCCACCAGATCTCCACCAGCAGCCCCATCCAACTGCGATGCTCCCGATCGCGTGACCGTGGAGCTGCTCCCCCTACCACCGGCGACCGACGATCCCGATCGCCTCCTCCTCGGGCGACGGCGCAGCAGCCAACACCTCCTCGGGCGACAGCGCAACAGCCAACACCTTCCATGGTGGTATCAAGTCCCTCATCCGCCACCACCGTGCGGGCAGGCGAGGACACTACCACCACCATGCTCGTTGAAGCCCAAACTCCACCGGCACAAGTGGTGGCGCCGCCTCCTTCCTCTGAGACGGTAACACCAGACTCCACTAGCACGCCCCCACCATCCCCTCTGGCCGACCAAACTCCCGAAACTATGGATACCGACATTTCCATGGAGGTCGAACGGCCCTCTTATCGTGACTCCCCCTTTGCTAGGGCAAATCCTCTATACCAAGCGGATCCTTGGAAAGTCAAAGGCGAAGCCGAATTTGAGGATGGCGATTTGTTTGTTCCTTATACAAACGGAGTGGCCAATCTAGAATTATCCGATCCATTCAAAGCTCGTCTGGATAAGCCATGGAAAAATGCTGTGATAGTTAAATTGTCCGGATGCCCTATTGGTTTCAAAGTATTACATACTAATCTGCAGACTCTTTGGAAACCAACTGGACCGTTCAAGATCGTAGACCTTTAAAATAACTTCTATGTGGTGCGGTTCTGGAAAGGAAAGGATTACATTCACGCCTTGACCGACGGACCCTGGCTCATATACCGCAGTGTGCTTATGTCCAACCCTGGACACCCAACTTCCGTGCGTCCACTGGCAAGATTGATTCGATAGTGACGTGGATCCGATTTCCCGACTTCCCCACCAACCACTACCACTCCAGGATTCTCCGACAACTCAGCAACATGGTGGGGAGAACAATCAAACTCGACGGTAAATCCTCTAATCCCAGTAGAGCAAAATTTGCTAGAATTGCTGTATGTATTGATTTGACAAAGCCATTGTCGGGTATAGTACACCTTGAAGGAGAACCCTTAAAGGTAAGATATGAAGGCTTGCCCGATATCTGTTATGTGTTCCGGAAACTTGATCATAATATGTTAGCTTGCCCGGATACTCTACACTCACAAAATGAGGCAACAGCGCCACCGTCTACAGTTTCAATGGCAACTAGGAGGCCGGTTGCCACGCCCGGCGACGGATGGGGCGAATGGATGAATGCGCCACGATTCCCGAGGCGTCCACCCCGACGTCAATTCACGGGCACTCAGGTTCCCCCAATGCTCCACAACCCTGGTCACCCATCCAACCGATTTCATCTTCTAAGTAATACTAGGCCTGATGATCGTGAACCGGCCATCCTTCCCAGCCTTGTTGGACCGCCCTTATCCACACCAACCTTACATAATGTCCTGCCAGTGATGACCCCAGTTTCGGATCTTCCCCCACCACCACCACAATCCATTGAGACCCAACCCCCTCCTGAACAACCCCTTGCCTTACCTACACTGCAAGACTTCCTCGGGGAGGGGTCTATTATGAAATCCAAAAGCAAACTTCACAACCAACTCCAGAAACAATCCACGAAAAAATCACAACCAGTGAAAATTCCCAAACTCACAAAGGAAAATCCCACAAGACAAACCCTTAGAGATGTATCCAATGCCCAACCCCACTCGTCTACTCTTGATCTTTCCCTGGCTAACACGGGACCTACTCCATCCCAAGCTACCACATCAGCCAATTACCCTGTCGTCTCCTCGAATTTCAACCAACCCGCCCCCCTCCCCCGACCTCGTAAACCCCAAAACCACACAGCTGTAGTCCTGGGAGAAGAGTGCCACCACATGATCTTCTCTCCTGGTGCGTCCAGCTCCAGCATGGGCGTGGATCGGCGGACGGTTCTGCTCCAACCTCATTGACCGATCTACTCCCCCTGATTTGGATGTTATCTATTTCAGTTACATCCCAAGCCAGTTTCATGAGTCTGTTTAGCTTTTTATATGTTCGGGATTTTGAGCCCTTGGCATGTATTGTGTTATTATGATTTATTATTTTTCTTGTATAAGATAGAAGTCGACTTGAGTTACCGACTTCTAATCATGTACTGAGCTCACGTATATTTTTAATATACTTCCCGGTTTCGACAAAAGAAAAACAAAAGAAGCTCTCACCTCTCCCTATCCAACTGCTAGTGAGGTAGATTCCCGAACATGATTGAATAAAAAACCAAAGGCTGGTTTAACAAGTCCTGGCATTTTTTAAAATTTTTGGCTTTGTACTGAATGTTTGATTCTACATAGATTTAGTTGTTTCTGATTTTGTTTTGCTTGTTGGGGAGGATAAACTTAAGCAGATTGAGAATTCAATTACCTTTGAAAGATATATTGCTAGCCCTTCCTTTGGTTTGGCTTGTTGAGAATGATAATTATGTTTAAGTAAACAAAATTGAGGTGGAATAAGAGCCGGATCCTAGGATTTCTCATATTGCCGTAACTCTATTACTAGTTTTGTTTGAATTACTTGTTTTTGAATTGCTAGTCCAAGTTCCCAAAATTTGAATTCGGGATCCTTGATTAAGCTAGAACAACTATATAATGCGCTGATCTAACGGATCCGGAATTATAAGGCATAGTTGTTCTGAAGAGAGACCATATTCGATCTTAGCGAATGGAAGATCACTTTATCTATGGAATCACAATCTCTAACATGTAATCAGATAACTTTTTGATCTGCCATTGGGTTTTTATGCATGTAAATATTGTAATCATACTTTCTGATGGCCAAACAAATTCAATACTTGTTATAAGAGAACAAATCAAAGTTAAAAGTATGTAGCTGTGGCATCACATGTGTAAACTTTTCTGATTTAACAATTTTTTTCTTTTTTCTTTGAACTGGTATGGAGAATGGATCAGCCTATATAAACCTTCCCATCCTTTGAATATTTTGCTTAGAAAATTTTTGCACTGAACCTTCCCCACGGATCACATCAGTAAAACTATAGTCTATATATACAATACATATCTTCAGGATCAGGGAATTTCCACACAAATATTTCCCTATAGTCAATAACCGGTGACTCCTGAACTAATTATGCAAACCAATGCATCGCATGACCCTACAAAGAGTAAAGATTTTTTTTTCATATAAACGAAACTTTATTAAGACCAAAATAAAGAGAACATACATCACAGGAAAGTCAATAGGGAGTTTTTTTTTTTTATATTGATGGAAATTCGGAAAAAATTATAAAAATAGTAGCCTCATGAGATTTCAAACTCGCGTTGACTACCTGTATCGAAGCGAAGCTAACCACCAATCTACCATTGGGTTTTATGTGTAATTGCTTCTATATATATAAATATATTTGATTTAGGGGGGCCTGGCCCGCTGCTCGCCCCCCTAAACTGCCTCTGCTAGGTGCAGTAGGTTAGTGTGACAACGAATACCCCTTACAGGATCTTTGTGATAATTATGTATAGTTAGCTATATGTGATTATTTCTAAAGTCTACTCTTCGATCGGTCGTGACTAGGGTGTACAACTGTACATGAAAAATTTGCCAAGCCTGATGACTAATGAAAGGATTCTGATCAGGGCTCATTTTGGATGGGCCTGAGCTTGATGAAGATTAAAATTGACAAGCTAGCCGAAACTTGAATTAGGACCTTTATATGGTTTCTATATAGAGCAAGAGATCACTAACAGAAATTTCCATTTCTTTGTGAGCTTTGATCACGCACTCATGGCATTCCCTTCTAAACTCAAGTCTTTTGTAAGATATTTTCAATAGCCTTTCTCGTGTAATCATTATAAGAAGACTTATATATTTTGATATAAATTAAGATATCAAATTAGGGTTTTTATTGTGCCTTCTTTTTTTTGGTATCTCATTGTCTTGTCTTTTCTCAGTTATGCATTTCCTTCACTCTGCCTCCCAACAGGGAAGCCAACTAAGAAAGAGATGGCTCATGATCATGCATCTGCGCAGCCAAAGAGAGGGTATCAATCATCAATGGGCCAAGTTCCATCAATGACCTTGATGAATTTCTATTGACTGAAATCTTGAAGGGACTACCGAGTGCAAGAGAAGCCACTGCATGGAAGTTAGTGGTTTGGCTCTTTGCAGTTGGTTGTTATGAAGGTTGGGAATGGTCTAAAATGTAGTTTTTGGAAGGACGTTTGGCTTGATTGTGGTGCTTTGATGTCAGTATTCCCACGGCTTTTCTTCATATCTTTGGACCAAGATTCTTCAGTGGCAGATGTCATTAGACTCATTGATCGTATGTGGGTGCGGGTGCCGTTTTGGAGGAGAAACCTGTTTGCTTGGGAGGAGTTAGAGGTTAACAAACTCATAGTCAGAAATCTGGAGGATAAGTGGGTGTGGCATGGAAGCTCTGATGGAACTTTTTCTGTGAAGGCTGGCTATTTGTCTCTTTTCTCTCCGATTCCTAGTATTGTGTTTGGATGAGTCTTGTGCCTCATAAAGTGGAATCCTTCCTTTGGATGGCATTTCATAATGGGATTGCTATTAAATTCAATCTTCTTAGGCCCAATATATTATTATATATATTAAAATAGGGAAGGGTTGGATGAAGTGAAATGACAAATTGGCCTAATTTTTTTTTGAATTGACAAAATTATCCTAATTTTGTTTAATTATTATTTGTTTTGGTCGTCTAGTTATTATTATTTTTTATCTACTTAACAAATTGTGTATTATATGATTGAGGCTATGGTTATCAGACCTAGGCCGGACACAGACTCTCAAAAGCTCGCGGGCCGCGGTTCAGTAGTCCAACCGGGGTTCAATGTAATTAATTCGGAATAATAATTATTAAATAATTAATTATTTTAATCTATATATATTAATATGTACCTATATTTTGATAATAAAAAATAAATATAAATTCTTATTTTCATTAAATAATACAATTTTATGTAAAAATAGAAAAACAATAAATTCTTTTTGTGTTTTGTGATTTAGAACTGACCCGGCTGGTCATCGTTTCAATCGGGTCGCCACAAAACCGGCCGGGTCAGCGAGTTTTACACGGTTCAATTGTAGATCTGGTTCAACACATTTTAAAAACTCAGAATATGTTGCGGGTCACAGTTGAACCGGTCGAACCGGCCACGCCGGGATTGATAACTATGATTGAGATTACCATGTTATGGAAACTCAACAGAAGCAAACACATCTGCTGAATGCCACACGCTATGGTGCAATCTGTCTAGAAACATCCTTTTTTATCTACTAACAGATTGTGTATTACAAGATAATGATGGACTGCCACGTTACCGAGACTCAACAGAAGCAAACACATCTGTTGAATGCATTTTTCAATCACTTACCTTAATTTTCAATTATGTTATATTAACCAATAAAAAATATGATATCAGTTTGTATTGTATGAAGCATAAAGGAAATGGGATTTCAAGATTTGTACCGTCACTCCAAGTTTGGAGTTGAAGAAAGTGTTTAATGATGCTTCCCTTAATCATTATCATTATCCTTAAAAAGAAGAGATTACCTCTCACTAATTTTATTCTTATTCTATAATGTATATCAGAGGCATCTAAAAATTTTGTTTTCTCTAGAAATTTATATTTTTTTAACAATATCTAAATTAGAAATAATGTATTACTTTTATACACAAAGTATTGTATGGCACAACACATGTTTCATATTACATACCTTTACATCTTTTTTTTTTACAGTTTATATTGGGCGCAGTCTTTCTTTGTATGTGGAACATAATTAAGATCAGAAAGCCTCAATTTACTTTTTCATGGTCTGACTGCCCAATAGTTTCAACTTTTTTTGATGCTATAATAGTTTCAACATTTAGGAAATAAAAAATTGAAAAGAAAATTACAAAGGACGAGTTGCCCATCCTTTAAATAAAATTTTTTTTTTTTCCCTCTGACAAGAATTTATTTGAATCCATTTTTTTTAATTGAATACCAATGCCCTGTGATAGGTTAGAGTTGGCAAAGAAGAGATAAAATATCCAATTTGTCATTTGTACCTCATGCTTATTTACTATTTTTATCTTTTTTTCTTCTTTATTCCGAGTAAACTACCTATCCTACCCTCTTGTCCTGGAATTGTTCATAAATTTGGGTTAATTAATTTATGTACATACTATGCAGGTCTCTTAATTCATGGGTTATCATATGACATTAGTTTTTTTTGTGCAAAAACTTTTCACATCATGTGAGTTTGAGTTTTGTCCCTTTCCGAAGACCTTTGTAGATTAAACTTCTGTGGATATGTGGAAGCTCACTCCCAATAGACACTATGGGGAGTTGGGTTGTCAATCCACCATGTTTGCTCCTAAATTTATTGTACTGGATAACTATTATGTTTATACGTTAATGTATAAATTAATGCAAAAAAAATAAAAAAACAAATGTCAGTGATCAAATACACAAAAGTAGCAACTCCATCAAGTATTATTCAGACTAGAAAATATTGTGTAAAAAACACCGTGTGGTTGGGAGAAGATTATCCAAAAATAGGTCTCTTGACATATATCTTCATCTAAGTATTTTGTTCTTCCACTTGATTTTCAAGTGTAAATAATTATTGAGATCTACCTCCTTTGCTTTTTTGTTGACTTGAATTCTTCTTTCAAAGCATGTATTAATTATAAAACATAAATGGTTTAGAGTTGATTTCTTCCTAAAAGTATCTTATTATTCTTAACAAATTTCATTAAAATTAGAACACTTATACAATTTTGTCATATTTGTTTTATATATCTAAAAGGTATTGTTGTTGTAAACTGCATATCTCATGTAATAAAAATAGACCAAATAATTTCTAAACTGACTATAATCTTTTACAGTCATAAATTTTGTTATTTAGTTTGTGTTTGCTATCACTTGAGTTGTCCATCTTGGTAAGTAGCCTAGATTTAGGATAAGGACTACCCCATTTCATATTTCATTATACCAAAAGATATAAGAATATATGTAACTATTATGTTAAAGTGATTGAATTATCATTTTTTTTCATTCTTACATCAATTCATACCTTAAGCCTAAATCCCGCAGCAAAGGGAGGGGTAACTACCTAGTACATATACTAAAAGAGAATCGAGGGTAACTACCTAGTACATATACTAAAAGAGAATCGACGCCTTGAACAGCCATGTGTTCTTCCATTTCTATCTATTAATGCATTTGCTTATTACCTTTCTACTAATCCCACTTGGTCAATTTGAGGCCGTTTTACCCGTTAATAAGTTTGCTTTTTTTTTTTGAACATTAATTTACCCACAAACATCTATATCTGTATAGTAATTTTTTTAAGAAAATAAACTTGAAAGGTTATAGCAGCGATTCCTCAATTTATTTGTTATTGCATTTTTTTATTTTTTTCACTTTTATTATTTTATGGTATGGTTATTTGTATGAATTAAAAATTTAAAAATAAGAATTAATTATATACTATTTACAAAAATTTTCAGTGATTTATAGTAAAGGGTTACTATGTATAATACAATAAAATAAACTTAATATTCTATTTCAACTCTATATCCCGCAACCTTACCCTAACTTTTACATATACCAAGGTTAGAATACAACTTGTTTTGGTTAATTAAATAAGGATAAACATGATAAAAATTAATTAATGCTTCTCAAAACTCTAAAATATTCTTATATTTTGAAACAAAATACAAAACTCAAAAGATCTTATATTGTAAAACAGAGAGAGTATTATTACTGGGGAGAATGTCTCATGTGTTTTTTTTGCAAGGAGATGGTAGAAAGAGGGAGCATTTGTTCTTACACTGCCGCTGTTCATGGGGTATCTCGTCTCAATTGTGAAAATGGTGGTGGGTATCTTGGTGCATGCCAGCTTCTATGGAGGACCTGTTTGAACAATGGTTTGGTCTATCTGGCTCCTACAAAGCGAGGTCTTCGTGGATGACTATATGCTATGCAACGATCTGGAGCATCTGGATGGTGAGAAACAAGATGATTTTTGAAAACCAGGGAGTGGATTGGGGTAAGTTATTTAAACTTACCTTGGTAAGGTCTATTTCTTGGATCAAATCAAAACAACCTAACTTCTCCTATAACTTGACAGATGTGATTGTGTGTATGGATAGTATTAAGCAGTGGTGTATGGCACTGATTGTAAAATGCTATTAGTTTAGTCCTAGATATAGCTAGTTTTGGCCATCTGTTCGATGGCTTATTATTTTGCTTGTATTGCTACTCTTATGTATGTGTGTTTATTTTAATATATCTTCGTTTAATCAAAAAAAGTATCCAAGAATTGGTTCTGTCTAATCTCTAGCCCTTATTTTAACTAGTTCACTACCCGTAGATTCCACGGCTTGGTTAGTATTTTTTTAATAAAATATATTTTTTTATAAATTTTAAATTTTTTTATATTATTGTATGGTTTAAAATTTTTTTAACAGTATACGCATTAAACTTGCTGCTCAACCAATCTGAAAAAAAAAAAAGAATTGAAACTAATGGCCATATAAAATATTAAGTGAGGTCCTCTTTTTCCAATTGCATACCTGTATTAATTTATTCAATTTTCAGGTCAAATTTATATTTATATATCGTCAATTTAATATTTTCTTATTTAGAATTATTTAAATTTAATTAATATTCTAAAATCAAGCTCGCTAATGGCCGTATAAAATATTAAGTGGTATATTTGTTAAAATTTTGAACTTAGAAATCTAATACTAAAATATAAAATATAAAATATTAAGTGCTAATATTATGTAAAAAAATGAATAGAATTCTAGGAAATAAAATTCTTAAAACTAATACCACCCGTGGATTACACGGACATGGTTAGTTTTTTAAAAGTATACACATAAAACTTATTTAGGAAAAAACTTGGTTAGTATAAATTTTAAATATTTTTCAATAACATTTTTAATAAGTATACTATTTTTTTTAAAACATATTGTTTTTTAAATTTTGATCCCGTTTCTTAAAAAAGAAATTATTCATTCTTTAAGCCAATATTTTCGAAATTTTTCTCCACAAACACAACAACTGAATAATTTTTTGTATTCACTTTTACTGGGTATCAATTTTTTGCTACTAATTTTCTATATTAATTTATGTTATAAAATAATTTTTTTTTTTAATAAAAATATTTCTTATAATTAAACCTTTTCCTTTCCATATACATATTTTTTGTGTTGTTCTATTTTTTCCCATTAATATAAATAAATCAGATTTATTTTTTGGAAAAAAACAATGCAAAAAAAAGTAAATTATATATAATCCAAAAAATAAAGAAAACTAACACAATAGCCTTAAAAAATGAAAATAGTAAACGAATTAGGGAAACTAAAAAAACACAAAAAATGCCAAAAAAATAAAAGTAAAAAAAATTAATTTCAAATTTCTTTAATTCCTGAAAATTTAAGTGGCATGAAATATTTTTTATTTTAATACTTACACTACTTAATATTTAATTTTTAATATCAAATAAAATCTTATATATTCTAGAAAAATTAGAAAACTATCACAATGGAAGGAAAAAATATATTATAAATCTGAAAAAAACACAATGCCAAAAAAATAAAGTAGGAAAATAATGAAAAAATCTGGAATATTTAAAAAACGAACACAATGCCAAAAAAAAATAAAGCACGAAAGTAATAAATAATTATGGAAAATTTGTAACACAAAAACACTAAAATGAAAAAAAATATTATATTAATCTGAAAAAAACAAATACAACGATAGGTAATATTACCACGATTTTGTTTTTGAAAATATTCAATAAAATTTTAAAAAAACAATGCCAAAGAATAAAAATATAACATAATATTCTGGGAAAAAACTAACACAATGTATAACAAACAAGAAAATAATATTTATTTCAAGAAAATTGAAAAAAATTAAACTAATGCAATGTAAAAGAAAAAAGCAAAAAAATTAAATTCTGGCAAATTAAAAAATCAACATAATACCAAAAAATTGGAAAATAATATATAATACTGGAAAAAAACAAATGTAATGGAAGAAGAAAAAATATATATTATAAATAAGGAAAAAAATAAATAAAATACAAACAAAATATATAAAAATATAAATAATACTGGAAAATTTAAAAAGACTAATACAATGTAAAGGAAATATAATAAAAATAAAAAAAATAAAAAAATCCAATGGAAATTAATATTGCCGTCATTTTTTTATAAAAATTTCGTGAAAATTAAATAATAATAGAAAAAATAAAAACAAATAAGTATACCTTTGAATCAATTAGAACCAAATCTAAACTGATAAGAAGATTTTTTAATTTGGTATTCAAAGACTCCCACATCCTTGACTCCCACATCCTCAATTACTGAGATCAGGTTGGTTGTTCTACCCAGGACCATTTGGCATGATGAGGATTAGGCCATGTGGTAATGGCAGGCATGTGAACATTGAAATTCTGGGTTGGCCAATTTTTGAATGACGATAATGACAGCAACACAACCTTCAAGGGGGCCTGATGTTTCTGTTATCATACATCCTTAAGAGCTGGAATTTTCGTACAAATTTTTGAATACTCAATAGAGCAACAAAACATTAGTCACCTCATATCCCATGTAAACAGAAACTAAATTAAATCTAGCAATTTGAACTACCACGTCATTTTGCATACAAATGCCAAATAAATGCATCATTACCATAATAGGTAAAAACAATTCTCCTAACCATCAAGATGAATAATTTTTTGTTTTTTGTTTTTCCTATCATTTTGTAATGGATTTGATTCTTCTCGAACTGAAATTGTAGAGCATGTCTCTTTGTCTCCACCTTCTTGGCAATTTTTGTTTGTATTGAATCCCTCCTCTTGTTTCACTTGATGTACCTATTTAGAAATTGAGAGAAGAATTAATAATTTAATTTACGAATAAAAAACTAACAATTAATTTTTAATAACACCAAAAAAAACTTACAATGGTATTGTCTGGTAAAGAGATATTAGTGATTGAAAAGTATTCCCATTTGTAATTGATGTTGTAGGATGTTATTTTTAATTGGAAAACAGCTTCTTGACCAATGAGCATCTGAATTTCAAATGGAATTTCAATATTGTCTCCACTATTACGTTCTAGTAGCTCAAATGCAGATATGTTTATAAGTTTTTCCACTTCTTTGTCAAATAAAGTTAAGGAAACTTGTCCAAAACTGTCTTCAACAATAATCTCAACTTTATATCTGCAGAGAATAAAGAATAGAATATTAAAATACTTTAGGTTAATGAGAATTATAAACTATGTAGAATTAATATATTACAAAGAAAACTGAACTAACCTGATAGAAGGTAATTCACACTTAGAATTACAACTCGAGCAGGACTTTGATGGATCATCTCTATCTATTTTCTTCCAACAGTTTTGACATGCAAAGTAGCACCAACCAAACCTATTCTGTACTTCTTTGATCTTTGCATGTAATGTAACCTTAAGATCTTCAACGTCTATTGGCTCATTTGCCATCTCTTGAATTTATTTTGTAGTCTTTCTGTTTTCTAGCATCTGTTCTAGAAAGGAAACATATTTGTGTGCTTCAACTTGTGTAATTGGAACATCACCACTTGAAGATCCCAAACTGCAATTTATTATAGTTAATGTATGATTAAAATAATAAATTTTAAATTAAGTGAATATACAAACCTTTCTAATTTTTGTTTCACTTTTGGTATATCCAAAGTATAGGACCCAACATTCAAAAAATTAATAGGTAAAAAATATAAGTGGAAAAATAGTTTAAAAGAATTTATTCTTAAAGAAAAAATTAAAAAGAGAAACATACTCTGAAATATTTTGCACAATAAAGATGTAAAAATCACAACATAAGGACCAATTTCATCATTTAAGAATTTCTCAGAAAACATTTCTGCTTGAACTCCCCCACAAAGTAACATGATACTTATCATTCCTGAAATGTGATTAACAAAAAAAATATTTAAAATAATATTTAAAAGAAAATGAAGTCAAAGAAAATAACAAACTATCTTACTCTGAAATTATGATTTCAGCGGAACGTTTCTTTTGGGTTCCATTGGTTGATGCTATTAATTCCAAAGAACCGAGAGAGACCAATATACCAACAACATCTTAATAAAAAATGAAAGGAAAAAATTAGAGGCAAATAAAAGTTTAGATATGAATAGTTAAAAAAAAGATATAATCAAACCTGATAAGTAAAGAGTCTTGTTGCATCTTTCTATAATTATACTTTGGTCAACAAAATCAAACAAATGTATAGGGGTAATTGTTATTTCCCCTTTTACTTGTTCAATTTTTGTTGACCCAAAAAATTGAAGTTTATATTGGTGCTTTACAGGCCGGTATTGGTTGGTTTCTTTGACCACCTTGAAATTTGAGATTTTGTAAACCAATCCTTCACGCAATTTGGACCGAAAATGTTGTATAAAGATTTTCTTTATTACAGCATGTATCATTGAACCCTGGAAACACAAAAAAATGAAAAAGAAAAAAGAAACAGAGAAAAATATTATAAAAAATATTAATATGAATAAATCAGATTTATTTTTTAAAAAAAACACATTGAAAAAAAAAAGAAAATTAATTTTTAAGTGGCATGTAATATTTTTTATTTTAATACGTATACTACTTAATATTTAATTTTTAATATCAAATAAAATCTCATATATTCTAGAAAAATTAGAAAACTATCACAATGGAAGGAAAAAATATATTATAAACCTGAAAAAAACACAATGCCAAAAAAATAAAGTAGGAAAATAATGAAAAAATCTGGAATATTTAAAAAACAAACACAATGCCAAAAAAATTAAAGCATGAAAGTAATAAATAATTATGAAAAATTTGTAACACAAAAACAACAAAATGAAAAAAAAAGAGAAAATATTATATTATTCTGAAAAAAAATAAATGCAACGATAGTTAATATTACCACGATTTTGTTTTTGAAAATATTCAACAAAAGTAAAAAAAAAAAACAATGCCAAAGAATAGAAATATAAAATAATATTCTGGAAAAAACTAACACAATGTATAACAAACAGGAAAATAATATTTAATTCAAGAAAATTGAAAAAAATTAAACTAATACAATGTAAAAGAAAAAGCAAAAAAATTAAATTCAGGAAAATTAAAAAAACTAACATAATACCAAAAAATTACAAAATAATATATAATACTGGAAATAAACAAATGTAATGGAAGGGGCATGTAATATGTTTTATTTTAATACTTACACTACTTAATATTTAATTTTTAATATCAAATAAAATCTCATATATTCTAGAAAAATTAGAAAACTATCACAATGGAAGGAAAAAATATATTATAAACCTGAAAAAAACACAATGCCAAAAAATAAAGTAGGAAAATAATGAACAAATCTGGAATATTTAAAAAGCAAACACAATGCCAAAAAAATTAAAGCATGAAAGTAATAAATAATTATGAAAAATTTGTAACACAAAAACAATAAAATGAAAAAAAAAGAGAAAATATTATATTATTCTGAAAAAAACAAATGCAACGATAGGTAATATTAACACGATTTTTTTTAAAAAAATATTCAACAAAATATTTTAAAAAAATGCCAAAGAATAGAAATATAACATAATATTCTGGGAAAAAACTAACACAATGTATAACAAACAGGAAAATAATATTTAATTCAAGAAAATTAACAAAAATTAAACTAATGCAATGTAAAAGAAAAAGCAAAAAAATAAAATTCAGGAAAATTAAAAAAACCAACATAATACCAGAAAATTAGAAAATAATATATAATACTGGAAAAAAACAAATGTAGTGGAAGGGGAAAAAATATATATTATAAATGAGGAAAAAAAAAAAATAAAATACAAACAAAAAATATAAAAATGTAAATAATACTAGAAAATTTAAAAAAACTAATACAATGTAAAGGAAATATAATAAAAATTAAAAAAAATAAAAAAATCCAATGGAAATTATTATTGCCATCATTTTTTTTACAAAAATTTCGTGAAAATTAAATAATAATGGAAAAAATAAAAACAAATAAGCATACCTTTGAATCAATTAGAACCAAATCTAAACTGATAAGAAGATTTTGTAATTTGGTATTCAAAGACTCCCACATCCTTGAAACCCTAACTTGAATTATCCATGAATCCTTGTTAGGGGTCAATTCATCCAATGTATGAATATTTATTCTCCTGAAAAAAATAATATATTATACAAATTTAAATATACAATTAAAGTGTAACACAAAAAAAATTATTTTCTTTTATATAAATTCGTAAAAATATTAATACTTACTAAAATACATACTAAAAGAAAGAAAAAAAAGGAAACTGAAAAACAAAAAACTAACACAGGAAAATAATATTTAATTCAAGGAAATTGAAAGAAATTAACACAATGCCAAAAAAATGGAAAAAAATATAGAATACTGGATAATTTTTAAAAACTAATGCAACGTAAAAGAAAATAGGAAAAAATATTAAATTCAAGGAAATTAAAAAAACCAACATAATGCCAAAAAATGGAAAATAATATAAAATACTGGTAAAAAAATAAATGCAATGGAAGGGAAAAATAATAGAATAGAAATGAGGGGGAGAAAGCAAATACAATACAAATAGAAAATTAAAAATTGAAATTAAAATTTTCACAGACATAAATACTTAAAAATCAAAGTAGAATAGAAAAGAAATTGTAAAACACAGAAATTGTATCCGAATTTCATTGTACTAACATCTGGATTTTCTCTGTGTGTTTTCAATTTTTTGTTTCTCAAAAGAAACCATAAGAGACACACAAAATTTTAAAACAAAATAGACAAAATAGAATTGTAAAGAAACTGTAAAATACAGGAACTCTATCCGGATTTCATTGTACTGACATTCGGATTTCTCATTGTGTTTTCATTTCTTTGTTTCTGAAAAGAAACTGTATGAGCAGAAACTTAAAAAACAAAAAAGAATTGTAAAGAAACTGTAAAACACAGAAACTGTATCCGTACATCAATGTATTAACATCCGAATTTCTGTGTGTGATTATACTTTTTTGTTTCTTTAAAGAAACTGTATCATTAAAAAATGAATGAGTAACTCTTCTTGCTAAAAGTGTAGTATAATTAGGACTGTATCATTAAAAAATTCTGCTGATTGTGGAGAGTAATTATAATGAAAATAAGGGCCAATCAAACAACACCTAAAACCCTCCACATGGCAAAAAACAAAGACCTCAAAGCCTACACATGGCAAAAAAGCAAGACTCTAAAAATCCTATGTGTCAAAACCTGGTGAGGGATTTAGCTATTAATATATATAATAGATATAATAGATTCCCGTTTTGTTGACCACTATAATAAGTGTCATCCCACTCGGTATTCTCTATTTAGTGGTTCTAAGGGACTAGTTAACGATGCGCATGTCAATGATGAACCCTCAAAGAGGAAAGCTTTCCGTTCCTTGCTGAAATTTCTTCCTTTTAGAATTAGACCTAGAGTCCCTCCTACTCATGTATTGATCACCTCCTACCATGACCTAGTTTTGTGTAGGCATGATGAATTTCATTGTGATTTCTATTTTATCATGAATCCCTCAACCAAGGTGCGCCTACCTCTGCCACCCTTTACGAGACGAAGCTGGGATGTCATGGTTGGTCTTGTATGTGACAATCAAAAACAAAGCTTTCGAGTAGCACGTATCAAACAACGTTATCAACATACATATAAGTCATGTCCGGTGGAGATGTTTTGCAGTGAGTTGAACGAATGGGGTGAGATGGTTCTGGTGCCTCCTTCTCCAATTCGTTTTAGCTACGGTTTCTCTGCCTTTTCTTGGAAGGGCTTCATGCATTGGCTCACTTTGGACAATGAGACGGTTGCTTTACAACCCTTATAACCCTAGTAAATGCTATGTGATCAGCAACCCGCCATTAAAATATGATCCCCAAATTTTGCATCACAAAAATGATACCAAATTTAGCTGCTTTGGTGGATGTCAGGGATTACTTGTTTTGTGTCGGCTGCTGTTTAATGAAAATGCTGCCAAGATTTGGGAGCTCACCGATTACGATGCGCCGCAGTGGATCCCAAAACATTGTGTTTCTCTATCAGGACATATACATGGTAGCCTTTATAAAGCACGTTTCGACATTGATTTCAAGATATATACTCTTTGTCGATCCCAATGACAACCAAATACTATACTTGAACTACGCTCAGAAGATCTGTTTGTGCAATCTGGAAGGAAGTGTTCGGGCCTGTCAAAAGTGCTGAAAGTTTTAATGTGGAGACATTTCCTTATCATCATGGGGTCCATGTTATAGCAGTTCCAATTTGGCCTACACTCCCAGCACTCTATAAAGACACCCCTCAGTATCATGTCTAGTTATTTACATAGTTAATTTTTTCTCCTTATTGCCCCGGTAATTTCTGTGCAATTCAGTTTAGAGTATCTTGATATTAAATTTCATTCTTGATCACTGAATTCTAAGTTGTTTACAATTGCCTAAAGCTTTATGTCAATTTTTAATTCCTTCATCTTTTCAAAAAGGGTTTAATTAACTTCTTGATTGGTTTGTGATTCTGACTCCAACATATTTTCCAAGAGAATGTACAATGTAAAAAGAGATGATCACGAGACTCGATCGGGAGAAGAGTTGCAAAGGAGGCACAAAAAGGGTCAAGGGTTATAAATACAAATCAAAAAGATCCAAATCGAGAGAGGAAGTACATCACAACAAAAACAGGGTAGTCGGTATGTTGAATCCAAATCGAAACGGGAAAAGGATTATAAATGCAAATCAACTTCGCACCAAATCTCACCCATATATGGCAAAATTATTACGCAAGACAAATTAAGATCAGTCTTTGCAAAACAAAAAAAAACCCATCAGTCTCTTCTCCTCCTAATGGCTGATAGCGGAAGCATGTCGTTGTCGAGATCATCATAAAAACAAAAGAGAGAAAAGGGTAGCGATGACACAGCAGCCATGGAGATGAAACATCATAAGACTAGGGCACCGGACAACTGGTTACCAGTTGATCAAGCAAAGACCACCAATATGGAACTACAAGTGATCTCAGCAGCACCAAATCGTAGTTATTTACCTCCAGATACTGTTGAGGAGATTTTGGATTTGTTACCCTTCAATTCCATTGAGCGCGATTCAGGTCAGTCTCCAAGTCGTTGTTCTCTTTGCTGGCGATCAAGTTCAACGTACCAAAACTTCTATATTACCCCTACATAACAAATTTCCCTCCATCAAATTATGGTATTGATATCAGATTATAGCCGCGACGTAAGAAATCAAGGTTATATGAAACCTGGGTTATTACCTGCAGGCCCGGACAGGCTTTATTATTTTTTTATCGGATCATGCAATGGATTAGTTTGTTTGGATGTTCGTTCCTGCGACAACAAGTGGGAGATGTTTGTCCGGAATCCTTTCACTGGTGTCTGTAGAAAATTTCCACCTAGGGACTATTATGCTTATGGTTTGGGTATGATTCGGCCTCTAATGATTATAAGATCTTTGCAGCTACAGCTCCAGGTGGCAATCCCCAGCGTGATTATAAAGTTGAGATTTTCTCACTGAAATCAGGTTCCTGGAAAACATTGAAGAACCCGGGAAAGGAATACTTGCAACGTATTATATGGCCAAAGGGGGGCGTGGGTCTCTTCTTGAATGGTGCACTTCATTGGAGACCCCGGGAATCATCCTGGGGAGAAAAGCGTGAAATCATTGCTATCGATTTGATTTGGACAAGGAGTAGTTTTATCATGTCCCTAGCCCTCCAAATCAGATATCTCGTCGTTATGAATCCTCTGTCTTTGGAGTGTTGAAATAGTGTGGTGTGTTTGTATCCTACATCTTGTAAGAAGTGGGAGTGAGGGGCTGGAAAAGGCTATAAATAAGACCCCTCACTTCCGTTTAAAATCATCCCAAAATTAGAGTACATTGTATCCTAAGAATTGTACTAAATACTCTTCTCCTAGTAAAAAGAGCAGGCCCTTTTCTAGTGGTGCTCTGGAGACGTAGGCAAAATTGGCCGAACTCCGTTATCAATTTTTGAGTGTGTTCTTTCTTTATTATTCCGCCTTTATTTTCCGCATTTGTTTATTTGTTTAGTATTCAACACTGGCTGGCCAAGCCGCCTTATCTCTTTGTTGGCTGGCAAAGCCGCCTTGTTTAATTTGTTGGCTGGCTAAGCCGCCTTTGTCGGGTATAAGTTGTGAATTATAACACTGTGCAAGTGAGTCCTGTCTAGAAGACTAGGTTTTAAGTGAACCACTGTTCCTCCAGTCTTTCCTGGGGATTTATCTTGGAATGATAATTCTGTCTAAGGAGATAGGTTAGGCAATCTTTCCTGGGAATTATCGAATCAGTTCAATTCACTAGTTGTGGGGAAATTACCCGAGTTTTCTCAACAAGTGGTAGCGGAGCCGAAGATTCGTCCTTTGGGCTATTTGAAATTGTTGAATACTGTCTTTTGAATTTATAATGCGGAAGCAGGTTCAAAACAGGCTACATCAGGTACACAGTCAGGAGAGATGGCTTCCACATCCAGATGATCGAGGATCCCAGTATCTAGTTCGAAGCTTGCTGTGGAAATATTACGGCACCGGTCATTTTGGCATGTGGCCATGTGAGGCCCTTCACTCGCTATTCCAGTAGGGACTTGATGTTGCTATTGAAGAAGAGAAACCTGAGGATATCAGTGACAAGGAGTGGGCTGACGTAAACAAGTTGGCATGCGGAACAATTCGATCGTGCTTGTCCAGGGAGCAGAAATATGCTTTCAAAAATGAAGTTTCTGCACACAAACTGTGGAAGGCATTGGAAGACACTTTCTTGAAGAAGAGTGGTAAGAATAAGCTTCTGATGAAGAAGAGATTGTTCCGGTTCGAGTATCGACCAGGTTCTATGATGAATGAACACATTACTCTGTTTAAAAAATTAGTAGCAGACCTGTTCAATTTAGATGTTATATTTGAAGATGAAGACTTGGCTTTGATGCTGTTATCATCTCTTCCCGATGAATTCAAGCACCTGGAGACTATGCTACTTCTTGGGAAGGAGAATGTATCATTGGAGGCTGTATGTTCTGCTTTATATAGTCACGAGTTGAGACAACAAGATAAAGTGAAGAACAAAGCACCTGCAGCAGATGAAAGCCTTAGTGGCTAGAGGACGATAGCAAGGCCAGTCAAAGGGAAGAAGAAGAAGATCCAAGTCAAGAAGCAAAGTTTCCAAAGATGAGTGTGCCTTTTGTCATGAGAAAAGGCATTGGAAGAAAGACTGTCCGAAGTTGAAGAAGAAAGGAAAGACTCCACAAGATGCAAATGTTGCAGAATGCAAGAGTGATGCAGAGTCAGACACTTCTTTAGTTGCTTCACCTTCAACATCACACCTTGATGAGTGAATTTTGGATTCTGGTTGCACCTACCATATATGCCCCATTCGGGAATGGTTCTTTGACCTTGAAGAGCTCAATGGCGGGGTTGTTTTCATCGGCAATGACAATCCATGTAAAACAGTCAGGATAGGTTCAATCAAGCTGAAAAATCATGATGGATCCACCAGAATTTTGAGAGATGTTCGATATGTTCCAGAGTTGAAGAAGAATCTCATTTCTTTGGGGGCCTTAGAATCAAAAGGCCTAGTTGTCACTATCCGAGATGGAATTCTTAAAGCATCATCAGGAGCATTGATGATGTTAAAAGGTGTGAGGAAGAATAATTTGTATTACTATCAAGGTAGTACAGTAATTGGGGCAGTTGCAGCAGTAACTTCTGGAAGCAAGAAGGATGTAGAGGCAACGAAGCTGTGGCATATGCGTTTGGGACATGCTGGTGACAAATCCTTGCAGATTCTTGCCAGGCAGGGATTGTTGAAAGGTACGAAGACTTGCAAATTGGAATTTTGTGAGTATTGTATTCTAGGAAAGCAACGAAGAGTGAAGTTTGGCAATGCTATCCATGATACCGAGGGGATTTTGGACTATGTGCATTCAGATGTGTGGGGACCTGCCAAGACTTCATCCCTTGGAGGTAGACACTATTTTGTCACTTTTGTTGATGATTTTTCCAGAAGAGTGTGGGTGTTTACAATGAAGAAAAAGGATGAGGTGCTTGGGATTTTCCATAAATGGAAAACTCAGGTTGAGAATCAGACAAGAAGAAAGATTAAAGTTCTCCGAACAGACAATGGTGGAGAATATACGAGTGATCCTTTCTTGAAGATATGCCAAGATTATGGCATAGTTCGGCACTTCACATTCAGAAAAACACTACAACAGAACGGTGTGTCAGAGCGTATGAACAAGACATTGGTGGAGAAAGTTCGTTGTATGTTGTCTAATGCTGGGCTAGGCAGAAATTTTTGGGCTGAGGCTGTGACATATGCTCAACATCTTGTTAATCAGTTGCCACATTCGGCTTTAGGTGGCAAGACTGTTAGAAATATGCCCAAAAGCCAATCCATGGATGATTGTAGTCATGTATATACATTAAGGTTATTCCAATAAATATGATTATGAGATAATCGCTTGCACATATTTATAACCCTAGAATATTTTATATTCTTAAATGTCCCTAGTCGATTATTATTATGGATGAGTTGTAATAATAAATTAAGACTAGCGTATGTTGAGAATTATATGGGATATGAATTCTACATACGTGTACAAGTTAGAGAACTTGTGGACTGGACCGACCCACATAAAAACCCTACATGGAACGTTATATGATTGTCATTAGTGGTTCTTATATGTATTGTCCTTAGACCTGAGATCATTAAGGTTCCCAACATATGAGTCGTATACTTTGATATTATTCCTAGTCATCAGTAACTGGGTGCACTTAAGGGTAATCATTGGGTATATCATAAATGTGTAGTGGGTTTTGTATGAACCAGAGGGGATTCGTCCAACCCATATAACGGGTATATTATCAGATGGTTTCTTGATAGAGTTGAACTGTTAAATGCATGGCCATGCTCGGATTAGGTGATATGGTGATATCACGAGTATCCATTTTACACAGTTAACTCGGGGATCAAGAAACTAAGATTAAACATATACGAGATTGACATATTCCATGTCTCGGTTTAATCTTGATAATGGGACGAAGGGATGATGACATGTTTCGAGGCATCTAGAATCAGTACTGATCTTGTCGTTCGGGTAGCAATGATGTGTTGCTAGACGCCGCTCTTTGCTTATAATTATAAAATGAGATTTTACAATTATTGCCATAGAACCGTTGATTCGAGCAGGTGGTTGAACCGTGGTTGGACCATGGTTTGACCGGGTATGGTTGGACCGTGATTGGACCATGGTTGAACCAGGGTCGTTTTGGATCAATAATTATCAGAATTATTGATCAGACATGATGATGTGGTGTGTTGTAATCTGATTATATTAGTGGGAGACATTAGTGATGAGGGTCATCACCTTTGGTCCACTATGTTGGCCATTTTGCTATTAACCTAATGGCATTATGTGTGAGTGGGTGTAGGGCCTTACTGATCAGATAATTTTGCTCCTCTCTCTCATATTCATTTAGTTTTCAGAGCATCCTTGAGAGGGTCTTGAGAGCTTCTGAGTTTTGAGTGTAAAACACACACATACCCTTCTTTGAGAAAGAAGAGAGACACCACACAAAGCTCCCGAAAATCCTGTTGCTAGCACATCAGTTCGGGAGGGCTTGAAGTTGGAGATCGTGTGACGATTCCGACTTGATCACGGTTCGTGTGGATACCGTAGAGGGGCGGGATACCTTGTCTTGCTCTTGCTGATTCCGGCACTTCAGTTAGGTGGAAGATCCTAACCGTGTAAGGTACGAAAATTGTTATTCGGTTTATACGCTTTACATGTGTTCCTATGTTGTTTCCGGTTTTTCCACTGTGTATTTTGCTTGCTTTTGAGTGTCAGTTGCATGTCCGGAAACTTACAAAGACCCCTTTGGAGGTATGGTCTGGGAAACCTACTACTGATTATGATTCTTTGTGTGTGTTTAGCTCCATTGCATACTACCATGTGAATGAATCAAAGTTAGATCCACGAGCAAAGAAGGCTCTATTTATGGGTCTTAATGCTGAAGTGAAGGGATACCGTCTTTGGTACCTAGAGGCAAAGAAGACTATTATCAGCAGGGATGTTACCTTTGATAATTCTGCCATGTTGACTAAGGTAAATCTAGAAGAAGTTGGTGGTACTACACAGCAGGTGGAGTTTGAGCCTACTATAGGGATCCCAACTAGGAGAACCAATGGTGATTCTCCATTGACAGAGGAAGAGTCAGATGAAGAAGAGGTTCTGACCCAAGAACCGATGCAGCAGTTCGAGTCAATTGCCACTAGTAGACCAAGACGAGAAAGGAGAAAACCAGAACGTCTCATTGAAACGGTGGCCTATGCACTTCCAGTCGTTGATGATGTTTCGTCCACTTTATCAGAAGCCATTCGGAGTTCTGAAAGTAGCAGTTGGAAAGTGGCCATGGAGGAGGAGATGAAATCTCTTCAGAAGAACAAAATATGGAAGTTGACACAACAACCTAAGGGATAGAATGCAATTGGATGCAAATGGGTATTTGCTAAGAAAGAAGGATTTCCTAACAATAGAAATATTCTCTACAAGGCAAGGTTGGTGGCTAAAGGCTACGCTAAGAAGGAGAGAATTGATTATAATGAGGTATTTTCTCCAGTTGAGAAGCATTCCTCCAATAGAATTCTTTTGTCCCTGGTAGCACAGTTAAATTTGGAGCTAGCTCAACTTGATGTGAAGACTGCATTCTTACACGGTGACTTGAAGGAGGAAATTTATATGACTCAGCCTGATGGATACAAATTTGCTGGTAAAGAAAATCGGGTGTGCAAACTAGACAAGTCGTTGTACGATTTGAAGCAATAACCAAGACAGTGGTACAAACGATTTGACAAGTTTATGTTGGGTCAGAAGTACACATGGAGCAAATACGACCATTGTGTGTATTTGAGAAGACTACAAGATGGGTCCTACATCTATCTACTCTTATACGTTGATGATATGCTGATAGCTGCAAAGAGCCAAGTTGAAATTGACAAGTTGAAGGTTCAGTTGACTAGAGAGTTCGAGATGAAGGATTTGGGGGAAGCCAAGAAGATTCTCGGCATGGAGATAAGTAGAGACAGAGAGGGAGGCAAGCTTTGGCTAACACAGAAAGAGTATTTGAAGAAATTACTACAACGTTTTGGCATGAATGAAGGGTCAAAACTTGTAGGTACTCCGCTTGCTCCTCATTTGAGGCTTAGCAGACAGTTATCTCCGTAGATAGATGAAGAACGAGAGTACATGGCAAGAGTCCCTTATGCCAATGTAGTCGGAAGCTTGATGTATGCAATGGTGTGTACGAGACCGGATATTTCACAAGCTGTTAGTGTTATGAGCAGATACATGCATGATCCTGGCAGAGGTCATTGGAAAACTGTGAAATGGATTCTTTGGTATATCAAAGATACTCGTAGATGTTGGCTTAGTGTTTGAGCGGGATGAATCACTTGGTCAAGGAGTGGTTGGATATTGTGATTCCGACTATGCAGGAGATTTGGATAAGCGAAGATCGACGACGGGTTATTTGTTCACTTTAGCAAAAGCCCCTATTAGTTGGAAGTCCACTTTATAGTCGACGGTGGCTTTGTCTACAACGGAGGCAGAGTATATGACTATTACAGAAGCTGTGAAGGAGGCAATTTGGCTTCATGGTTTGCTCAAAGACTTGGGGGTTGGTCAGAAACAACTTGTGGTATATTCTGACAGTCAGAGTGCTATTCATTTAGCAAAGAATCAAGTCTTTCATGCACGAACGAAGCACATAGATGTTCGTTATCATTTTGTGAGGGAAATTCTTGAAGAAGAAGAGATACTTCTCCAGAAGATTTTGAGTACAGAGAATCCTGTAGATATGATGACCAAGGTGGTGACAAGGGCCAAGTTTGAATATTGTTTAGACTTGGTGAATATCCTTCACATTTGAGATGGTGCCGGATGGCGCAAGTTGGAAGCACTATTCTTTGTCTGGTTGAGAAGAAAGAGGTTTGGTAGAACTACAAAAATACCAAAGTGGAGATTGTTGAAATAGTGTGGTGTGTTTGTATCCCACATCTTGTAAGAAGTGGGAGTGAGGGGTTGGAAAAGGCTATAAATAAGACCCCTCACATCCCATTGAAATCATCCCAAAATTAGAGTACATTGTATCCTAACAATTGTACTAAATACTCTTCTCCTATTAAAAAGAGCAGGCCCTTTTCTAGTGGTGCTCCGGAGGCGTAGGCAAAATTGGCCGAACTCCGTTATCAATTTTTGAGAGTGTTCTTTCTTTATTATTCCGCCTTTATTTTCTGTATTTGTTTATTTGTTTAGTATTCAACATTGGGTTGCTAAGCCGCCTTTTCTCTTTGTTGGCTGGCAAAGCCGCCTTGTTTAATTTGTTGGCCGGCTAAGCCGCCTTTGTCGGGTATAAGTTGTGAATTACAACACTGTGCAAGTGAGTCCTGTCTAGGAGACTGAGTTTTAAGTGAACCACTGTTCCTCCAGTCTTTCCTGGGGATTTATCTTGGAATGATAATTCTTTTTTTTTTTGATGGTATTGGAATGATAATTCTGTCTAAGAAGATAGGTTAAGTCATCTTTCCTGGGAATTATCGAATCAGTTCAATTCACTAGTTATGGGGAAATTACCCGAGTTTTCCCAACATGGAGTTGTTGGGGAATATCTCTGTTCTTTACATTGTGTTGGGTGCACAAATTTTATTTGGGTAATGAAGGAATACTGCGATGCTTCGTGGGTTCCCTTTATTTCATATACTACACATGGTCGCCTAACATATGTGTACGACTTCATACCACGGTCTTTCAAGGATGGTAGATACATCATGCTTGAATTTCCCCTCAAGGA
>JAKUCV010006362.1:14138-32272 GCA_028386065.3 Turnera subulata
TCCGATCCGGACCAGAAAATAACAGATACCTCCTTAGTTATTTTCCGGTGTGATTTTCCGAGAAATTCCGAAAACCGAAAAATACCAACTTAGTCTCGAAAAATTCACGGGAAAATCACGAGCGCGGGAAAACACTCGGTTTCGAAAAACGACTCCCGATTTACCTTGAATTAATTACCCAAGATTAATTCAATAGTAAATCACGGTAAATAGACTTTTACAGTCCGGTAAAAATCCAAAATTTTTACCCGGGCTGTTACATTTTGGGTCGGGTCTTTTGGTTTGGTTGACCTTGAGTAATTTTTAGTGTCCATATTGATCGTCTTTCCATTGTCGTGAGCACTTCGGACTCACCCCTCACCTGCGGGCTTTCATCCCGTAGGATGAGTTGTTTCATGTACAGGTTGGGTGCATTCCAGACAGGCTGCTGCGTTATCCCTTGGACAGGGCTTGGATCCATAGGTTGCATCTATTACGCATACAGTGTTAGTGAGTCTTTAAGTCTTCCGCTGTGCATACTTTTGTTATTATTGGGCCATTGGGCCGGATGAGTTTCTATTGTTGATTTTACTTTGGGCCGTTGAGCCGGTGTTCTTGTTGTATACACTGTATGCTGGTTTCATTTTGGGTTGGGTTGTTACAGTTCCGGCTCGTGTTTACTGTGTACGGTAAATACGGGTCGGGGCGCTTCATAAAGTCCAACATAGCTAAATCCTTGAAGCGCATATTTATACTGATGGATCAGGAAAAGGACGGGCGATCGATTATACCGAATATAGTCTTTTTCTGGTGCACATATAATGTTACTACTAATCTTTTATTTCATTTTATCATTTTATGGGCCATTATCTGTTGGAAATTAGTGAGGACTAATAAGAAGAATAATAAATTGTAAAAGTAATCCAATTGTTTTAGAATTTGCAGAATGTTTTGATGGTTAAAAACAATGGACTTATAACGATAAGAAAGTAGTGAACACTTTGTTGAAACCCTAATTAAATCTAATCAAGCCGTAATCAGCCGTAAACGGAGCAATGGGGAAAATACAAACCCTAGAACTTTGGCCTTTTTATGCATACAAAAACCAATACTAACATGAAAATCAATTGGATAACTAATATAATCATTCAAAAACAACACTCAACCCTAACCACTAGCTTAAAGTTTTGGTTTCCAAAATCAAAATTCTTATCAGTACCTCTTTATGCTTGTTCCTTGTTCGTGGAAGAGACAATACCTTCTGTAGTAATTTTGTATGTATTCACAGTTAATATTGTTTTAGTGTAAACTTATATGTAAACTCTTATACTGAGGCCACGAGGCACACATAGCTCTAGTAAAATGTTGTACCATATAGTCATCCCACTTGCAGAGTTGGTAACTCATGACTGCTCAAGGTTGTTTTGGAAAAAGAGGTCAATGCATCCCAGATTAAGGTGGCCTTCGCACATTCCCTGAATGTTCTGCGTTGTATACAATAAAGTTATTCATATAGCCAAAGCAGGGCAACTGAAACAAAGAACTCATTGCTTCTCTCCACCAATATTAATTGAGAAAAGAGTAGACAACTATTCATTAAATTTGAAATATTTGAAATATATATCAAATTTTGACTTTGCGTACATGGAAAACCTTGTACATACAAGCTCTTGATCCTCCAGACAAAGCGGAAAAGACAAAAGGGGCATGGCCTTGCCCTTAGTTACTGCACGCCAAAACCAACAAATAATTATTAGGTTAAGCACCTTTTGTATACCTTGAGTTTTTCTTTTGTCCCGATCGTATACCCTGGAGTTTCTGTGTCCCTTTTATGTACTCCGAGTTTAATTTTTGTCCCTTTCATGTACCTCGGGCAGCCCAAACGATGACATGGCCATCTACCGGGGTCCAGTTGACATTTGTCGCAATTTTATTGGCACCAAATGGATATTATTGTGGGTCCCACCTTATTTCTCAAATATTCTAGTTTGTGGGTCCCACAAGAATTTCCACATGGCACCAATGACATTATGCCATGTGTCAAGTGGACCCGGGCAGATGGCCATATCATACACAAAAGAGATAAAAATTGAAACTCGAAGTATATAAAAGGGACATAGAAACTCCGAGATATACAATCGGGACAAAAGGAAAACTCGAGATATATAAAACTAGAGATATATAAAAGGTTTTTAACCCAATAACTATTCATACGGAACTCGGAGTTAGAAACACTTATTTTACCTCGCACTATATATTGTCTCAATAGAATACAAAAGTTCCTTTAGGCAGGGGATCCTACACCAAGGAGAACAATATATAAGACTCATTGATCACGTAGCCAGGCAGGTCATCATGAATTTAATTGAAGTAAAAAAAAAAAAAAACCATGACAAACGACTATTTCCTGGAAAATGCTGGATTTCCAGAATAAAATTTTGCAGGAAGAATACTTGAAAGTCAAATAAAAAGAGTAACAAACACAAAAGTAACGACTATTAATCTCCTGGTGTGAAATCGCCACACAAAAGGCAAAACTAAAAATATATGTAACTATTTTGGGGTAATATGGATAGTTGTAGGCCATGGTGGAAATATGAGCTGGAAGAATTGAAAGACATCCGGTGAATTTCTAACATGCAGGCTAACATCCACTAGGTTCCAAGTTTGGGTCTTCAAATTGCAGCAGCTAATCTGACGACAAAACATCAGGTATACTATATCCTCGTGATTTGGGTCGGGAGAAACTCTTGCCCGGGACAATAGACCATCAGTTCCCGGCCTGACTGTCATGGACACAACCCCATTATTTGTCGACTCCCAATCTCCTTTCTTGTAGTCGCCAAGTTTCCAGGCACTAAATTGCAGAGCGTAAGTATGAGGGTTAACAGTATATTTTGGAACCCATCGCAGCCGTACTAAACGCAAAGCCCCTTGACACATCCCAAGGTGATATGTGCGGTGGTATACATCATCATCAACAAGGGGCACGTCAATTAAGTGACATTGTTCGGGGTTGTATGGATCGTAAGCAACGAGACAATTTTCCTTGGTGAACCAGTGTAAGATGCCATTCCAACCAAAAACTCTCTGCTGCAGCGGAAATCTTTCAAATGTAAATGGATATTTAAAATTAAAGCTGATTGGGCGTGAAACGAGACAGGAATGTTCCCTCCACTGGTTTGTTTCAGAATCAAATATTTCCACAGTCATGATATTGGAGTTAATTAGCTCTTCAAGGATGCGCACCACTCTGAAGTTGTGCCCTTCACATACGAAGCCCACGAGGACTCTCTTGGATAGGCGCTGTTTGGGGAAAGGCGGAAGAGCAACCCAAAGCCATGTGCGTGGATTAAAAACGTAATAAATTCTTTGATCATCATCATCGTCGGATCTCGTCATCATAGATCTGCACAACAATACTTCCTTGTATGATGCTACAATCCCAATGGATGTCAATTGATGATGAGATTTGAAGTGGCAGGATTTAAGAACTTGATGTTGGGACGCCGTCTTGAGTTGCCACTCGGAATTGGAATTCGGATTTGGATAATTAGCTATGAAGCCGAAGAGTACTGTTGGTGTTGGTGTATTGGCATAGTACTGATCCTGGAAGCGACGCTCAAAATTGTGCGTGGAAATTAGAGAGCACCATCTTCTACACACCAATTTGCACCGGACGGTAAAGTTGACGTCCACAAGTCTGCAGAGAATTTCGGCCAATAAGTCGTCATCGAGATTGTCGAGAAGAGATGGCATGCTAAATCCAAGCTAGTTAGCTAGCGCTACTTCTGCTGTCGACGACTCAATGTGACATGCAACCCAGTTCTGTTCGACTTCTACTAATAATAATAACAGTGGGTTGGGTTACTTTTCGTAAGGATCAAGCCACGAATATATCGGGTCAGGTTTGTTTTTCTTTTACCTATTTTGTTTTTTTTCTTTTGGTAAGAAGGACAATATTAATGAGCGAAACCAATGCTTGCTGATACCTTTTAAAATGTTTATATACAGTTTTATTATTACTAGTATTATTATAGAAATAAAAATTAATTAATGCAATTCTTCTTAATTTGTTCTTGATTGACGAGCAAGTTAATTAATTATATATGGTTCCAAAAAGGGATGGATTAACATATACAAGAACTTAATTGATTATATATATATAATATTATGCAGCTATATATATTGTGGGTGCGTAGCATGCGTACGTTCTAGTCTTTTTTTTTTATAAAAGGGCTCCCAACTGTACAGCGATATACATACATTCCAGTGCAGAATTCGGGGAGTTAATCCCTTTGAATTTAACTTGACAGCCTTATTAGATGGCAAAAACATCTGGGAGAGGGAGCGAGGAGGTTCGAATTGTGATTGCTGGAGAGAGCGGCACCGGGAAGTCAAGCTTGATATGCACCGGCACCACTGGTCTCATTCTGTGGAATCCACAACCCTGCGTCGATCCCATCACTTTTCGCGAAGACTTCTTCGCCGATGATGGCCCCCTCACCATCATCGATACTTCCTCAAAGTATATATGATCTTTTTCTTAAATTCTTGATTTGATGAATGCCTCTTAATTTTTTGTTGCCGTGGATTGGAAGGCTTCAACTTGGTGGCTTAAATTTCTGGAAGACTACGACTTACATTGGACGACCCGTTATAAATTTTTATGTAGATTAGAGGATGCCGGTTCAGACGTAGCTGAACAGCTGAAACGAGCTGATGCGGTTGTTCTTACCTATGCATGTGATAGGCAGGAGACTCTTGATCGATTAGGCACCCACTGGCTTCCGCAACTTCGCAATCTACAGGTTTTTCTTTTTCTTTTTTTTTTTTTACTATGCTTCGCTCAAACAATTTTCTGTATATTTTTGTGGTTACGAAAAATGTTACACCATATATATACACACTTAATTGTTAGTAGTTGTGTTTCATAATTTTTCATCACAAAAATTAATCAATGGGCCGGGGAGTAGCGCATTTCCAATCTCAAAATTTACGCAGGTTAAGATGCCGGTGATGGTTGTGGGTTGCAAGAGGGATTTAATGGATGCGAACCAGCAAGAGAGCTTTTGGCAAATGTTGTCACAAATAAAGCAGCAGTTCCCAGAAATTAAGCAGTTTAGGGAGTCCTCGGTGTTTGATGACCCGAACTCGGTACGTATGTCATGTATTAATTTCTCCATTTTTGTGGGAAACTGGAAAACTTATGAAATAAGTAACGGTTAGGCTTTGGGTGGAAGGGTTTTTTTAAGGAACGGAGTCGAAGATGCTTTTTGTATGTTTTACAGATTTATGCATAACTAAAATAACAAGACAGAGAGAGTATGAGGATAAAAAGAGAAAGAACAATATATAACTTGCCAACTACCTCATCAGTTGAGTTGAAAAGGATAATAACCAATAATAAAGGATCACATGCATAGTAAAAAAAATCTTTTCAATCAAAAGAAAAAACTTAAAACCAAAGTTTAGAAACTTCAAAATAATGATTCTCCTACATGATGGATTGTCCTGGGCCTCTCAGTTTTGGATATGTAATTGGCAGATTTGTTTTGCAGATTGCTGGGCTTTTTTCTCTAGCACGAAAACAAGTGTTGTATCCAGTCGGTCCACTATATAACGTTAGATCAAGATCCTTAAAGCCCAATATAGCTAAAGCCTTGAAGCGCATATTTATACTCATGGATCAGGACGAGGACGGCGCGCTCGATTATACCGAATATAGTCTTTTTCTGGTGCACATACTACTAATCTTTTATTGATTTTATGAGCCATTATCTGTTGGAAATTAGTGAGGATCTGATGAAGAATATTATTATACTCAGTCCCGTTGTTCGATAATTCCGAATGGTCCTGATCAATTCACCAATGACATGAACTGGTTGGCATTACGGTTGCCCAGTGGAGTCAATGAACGCGGCCTTACACTGGAAGGTTTCCTAGCAACCCATGCAATTTTTTTAGGAAGGGGCGAAGGGGACACCACCTGGCTTGCCCTCAGAAAGTTTGGACTATACGACGCTATCCAAAACGATGCTCAGGTACACACACCAACTTAATTAAGCTGGATTCCATGACTAAGTATATATATATATATATATATACGTACTGCGCCTCTTATTTTATATACAATAGTGGATCTAGCGATATGTCATGGAAGTAATTAATGATATATAAATTCTTCTTTTTTTAAAAAAAAAAAAGCGAATAAGCAAAAGTATGGAAACTTTTCTTTTAGCCTCACGTGTTTGGTAAATGGTAACAGAATGAAGAATGCGTAATGTAACAGTGTTTTTTAATCAAGCACCTTGGTCTGATTGTTTATATGTGTTTCATGTCTTGTAATTTGCTCATGAAGCAGAATTCCTGTTTCCACCAGCACGAAAGGTGTGAAATTAGTGACAACTGACGAGATTCCAGCATTAATTCACTAACTGGTAGAGGATCGCGGTTCTAGGAAGGAATTTAGAATAGTGATACTCGATCATGGCATTAATTTCAAACTTTCTCGAATCTGAAAACAATTTTTCTTTCTTTGGGTCATTATCTGAAAACTATTTTACGCTTGTTGGTTGCTATGTGTTCCGCGCACTGCCTGTTTACCAGGTACTAATGAATTACACATCTACTGCTGCTGATCCAAATTGCAACTTTTTTTTTTTTTTCACTCCATAGAAAAATCATTCACCAATTTAACACAGGGTTTGATGAACATGTACCCAGCATCACGATTGGTCAAGACGAGTATCTTCCAATATATATACTTTTTGCATATAAAAAATTATATATATATATGTATCACTCATCCCAGCAAAGAAGCATCACGGTACACCATATTATGTACAAGTTGTTTGTAAACCCCTTTCCTTAAAAAGAGAAGAAAACAAATTACCATCCCGTAAAAAGTAAAACTAAACAGAACACAGAATATATCCAAACGTTATGATAAGTACGTTATAAATCGATCCACAATTCAATGCATAACTAAGGGCATTGCGTTATTTCCTGAAGAGAACGAACAAGCCCCTGCCATTATTCGTTGAAGCTTTATCACCAGAAGTGCAGGTTTTAAGAGACTCATACGATGAGCTTGATAAATCACGGCAAGGAGACGATAACAGTTTCCTGAAGCTGATGATTCTGGATGGCTGTTTTTTACTAGAAATTACGAACCTTGACATCAGCACTGACTTTCCTAATTATGATAAAGATGATATAGTATACTGGGAAAAGAATGACCAAGTGCAGTTGGGACCCAAACACCAACTTTTAGTTACTGGGCCGAAGAGACATTGAATTTATTATCCAGCCTGATGGTTCTTGGATGTAGTTGGTAACAAACCACAACACACAAGAGTTCAAGTTCCGTTACCAGGCCACGCGAAAGCCCAAGACAATTGCCGTACACTAGGCCGATACATACTAGCAGTTGAAATTGAGGACGAATCAAGCAAGAATAGCCAGCTTATAAACGGAGAAGGAAAAGGTAGAACAGCAATGCGTTTTTTCCTTTTTCCCAAAAAGAGAGGGAATGCTTTAATGAATTTTTTTCATGGAGAGAATAAATGTGAAGCCATAATGCATGACATGAATTATAATTCAAAAATAAATCAAGAAGTATGAGAACCCTAGAAATTTTATGGTGGGGACTCCCCAAATTTGATTAGTTGTAGACTTGTTCTTAAATTTAGTTATATGAGGAATAATTAAACCATATAAGTATATGTATTGAATGTGCAGATTTATTTCCTAAATAATACACAATAAATAAAGAAATAATATAAATTTTAAGAGATGAATGGGAAACCTATAAAGTAAATTGGAGAAATAAATAAACCCTAGAATAGAAAGAGTGAACAATCAAAAATAATTTGTTAACATAAATAAGAGTCTACAACAAATCAAACTTGGGGAGTCCCCACCATAAAATTTCTCAGAGAACGCTAAAACTTTCTTTTCCGTTGGTCCTTTGGGGCATAGGAGCTATATTATTTTGTGGGGGACAAACATTTCATGCTCCCCAAATTAGTAGTATTATTATCCACAATTTTCATGCCTACCAAAGGAAAAGAAACACACGCAAACACAACTTAGTACTTACAACCGAGGTGAAGTTTATTATTACCCACCATCTTTATTCCTCTTTGTATTCCTCTCAGTTTCCGTAAAAGTTTTTGCTTAAAAAAATTAAAGAAAATACTTATTATGGTGATTCAGCTTATGGCTTTCTGCCTCACCCTGAGCACCTTTGCAGGACCAGAACCCTTCCCATTGGGAGTACTGCACCTACTTTTCAACTTCAAGTTTCTGCTTCTGTTAAGTCTCTTAAGCGCATTGATGAAGTGTATTTGATTGTAAACCTATACTCATTTGGTATTCTCACTGCAGACACTGAACCTTTCATTCAAGAGCAAGCTTTGAGCTTTGTTCGGAATCCTGTTGATGGATGTGCAGAGTCTATTGGGTTTATCTCTGTTGAAGACGGTATCATATTAGATGCTGTTGGAAGGCAGTTAAAATGTGCTTCCAAAGCTGAAATAGGGATACAGGTTCGACATGTTGTTTCTTTCCCTTGCATGAAAAACTAAAAAATACTGTGCTCACTCAATCTAAAACTTTCAGCGATGGCCTGACATGATCAAATTTATTCCTTGGAGTTTGAGAGCAAAGAAATAAGATGATGAAATTAGTTTTAATCTTGACCTTATTTTTGCAAGATATTGCCAGCCTTTTTCTGGAAGCCTGCAGCATCTTATGCTTCGAGGTTACTCGATTGGATTGCATCATATAGCTGCTTCTGTAGTGTACATCATTGTCTAAATCGATTCCTTTATTTTCTCCTAAGAAAGGAAAACAATATTCTTCAAAGTTCCAACCCTTACTCGGTTGCAATTGAACTCCAACAAATGTATGCTTGAGGTACTGAGGACTTAATTTTATGCGTTATGATGTAAAGAATAATTACCAAGGCAATATATCTTCTCCTTCAGCTTCATATTATGACCTGGGAGAAGATGCAGGTGTCAAGTCTATTGTTTGATTTCATATTCATTGGTCCATCGTCGTTTTTAAAATGCTTTCAAGATATGTTGGATCTTATCTGTGCTTCCCTTTTTCTGGTCTCTCTTGCAGGCATGTCGAATTGCTTTCAGTTTTCTCCGGTTAATGCAATGTTGGAAGTTTCTTATTTCATGGGCACAGCTGATCAGGTGACATTTGAGATCACATTCCATCATACAATACCTTCTGTAGAAATTTTGTTTGTATTCAGTTAATATTGCTTTAGTATAAACTCTTGTATTGAGCCACGAGGCACACATAGGTCTAGTACAATGTTGTACCATATATTCATCCCACTTCCGGAGTTGATGAAGGATAAAAGAGATGACTGTATAATAGGCACGTTTCTTCTGCCTGATGTTTGCTCTGCCAAAGGTCGTCATGGATTCCGGCTTGAGAGGATGGAAAGTCGCATTGACTCCTCAGCATCTCTGGCTAGACCACCAACAGAACAGGAGGCAGTGATGTAGATTTTTATTTGCCATTGTAACATGTTCTGCTATATACTGACTGGTCACCTGCAGTGGTGTGTAGTTTTCTCATTTCCTTCATCCTCCTTCCCCTTGTTTTTTATTTACAAAGAGGTTTCCAATGGGGTTGCCTTGGAACTTCCTGGCTCAGCTTGCAAGACTACCTTATCATGTATCCAGAAGTCGACCCCTTTTTCTTTCTCTTTCTTTTCTTTGTTAGAACTGATCCAAATTGAAATTGGCTGAATTTGGCAGATTCAGGGCCACGGCTCACCTTTGGACAACTTATCATAGTTTGCATCTAAATTTATCTATCTAATAACGAGATGTTCTGAAAGAATATCTTCGTTATTAGATACAATGTTCTAAAAGGAAACGGTTGTGGCTGCTATCCTTTGTGTATCCCTTTCCTTTAGTAGGCTGAAGATTGAAATTTCGCTAATGGATTCTTGTTTACATCATGAAGCAACATCTTACTTATTTCACAAAAAGATTGGATAACCGGGTTTCTGATTCAATTGTAATGTTAAGTTTGGCTATCAACCAATAATTACTCCTGGTGCTTGACTCTTCTTTTCCCAGTCTCATGTCATTGCATTAAGGACATGATCTAATTAATTTATGTGTTCTGATGATGAACTATTTATTTTCTCAACTCTGTCGTTGCCTCATCGCAGGAGCTAATCAGAATCTCGAAAGATGAATTGAATCCAATTATAATTCCCCGATAGAAGGTGCACTTTCTCGATCACTGGGACGATATGTATCAAACTGTCCAGTTAAAAGAAAGTGGCAGAAAAAGAAACAACCATTTGATCGCGTGCAAGTGGTATGCCTTCTCTTAGAGACAATCTAGAATGCCTATTAACTTTATATACATTTAGGACTATAATAGACAATACTAGTATGTTACCCCGCGCTTCGCTGCGGGTCAGATAATTAATTATCAAGTTACAATTATTTGTAAAATTTTTTAATAATTTGATAACTTCTATTTAACAAAAGTTTAACAAAGGAATTGTGATAATAAACTACCCTGTGTAAACCATATGAAGTTGGGTGATGAGGAGCACGCATGAACTTTCTTCACTGGACCTCATATTCCTTGAGAGCCCAACAACGACAATCTCCTTTCTCATCTTAGGCGAATAGTAATAGTAATTTTTGTATATTTTCTGTCCAAGTTTCTGGTCAATGCCATAAATTCTTGGCTGCAGGTTAACTCTTTTACTCCAACAAAACTCCTTTTGTGTTAGTAAAATAATCTAATTAATCAATATTTCATTGATAGCTCATCCTTGTTAGACTCGCCATAGAAATGGCAATGTAATCAATCCTCAAAGTGATGGACTGTACATGTAGTAAATCTCCATACCTTCATAGCAATGGCACACAAAAAAGAAAAAAGCATGAAGTCTATATCTGTTCCATGCAACATCTTTCACAAAAGGCGTTAAAGTTAAGATTTTCATCCTAATTAGATAATGATAAGTTAAAAAGGTTGTAGATCTCTCTCGTGTTTAATGGTAATTTATTTTGATGATAAAATACTCCAAAGTTAAACAATTCAAAACCAAAAAATTATCCTCAATCTAGAAGTAGATAACGACAGAATTTCTTAGCTACTCTTTATTTCACTATATTTATCAACAAACGAACCTGAAAATTTGACCATAAAGCATAGCTATTAAAAAAATGGAAATATTTTTCTGAATTACAAATTTATCTGGGGTTCTTGCTGGCTTAGCTTGCCAGAACAATAATCATGACAAAATAATAGTCAATGAAAGATGCAGACAAAAACAAAGAAAAAACCGAAGTAGTTAGAATAGAATAGATATAGAAAATAACATAAAAACATAAAATGAATATTGAATGATGCAAATACCCAGTTCTTCCATCATGGTATCATCTATGGACACTTTCTTGTCGCCATATCAAACACAACAGTGCCAAAACAATAAATGTTCACTTTAAAAGTAATTGGCAGAATAAAAATCCATTTAGGAGCCATTTTAACCTCTGATTCCTCTAATCTGTAAGAAGTTTGAATATCTAAATCATCTCTGTTTAATAGCTTAGCCACACCAAAATTTGACACCTTGGGTTGGTACTTGGAGTGTAAGAGCCTATTATGTAGCTTCACATTACACATTACAAAACCAACTCTAATCACTCTTCATGTAGAAATGTAAACCTTTTTGCAATGCTCGAGTAATCTCAAATCTCTTTTGTTAAATTGGAGAATAGAGAAGAAGTGATGAGAAAGAAATCAATGGAAGGAGGGTCAGAGGAAATCTAAAAGTCAGAAAAGAAAAGCTAAGATATAGCAAGGGAAGATTCTGTAGTTATAAACGTGCCCTTCATTTATCTTTGCATCACCAATTTATGACACCTATATTGCATGCCACCTATATTTCATGCCATCTGTATTGCATGCATGTAGTATATCAAAAACAAATTAATTCGGTGGCAAAAGGAGATAAACCTATCAATGAAAATTGCCAAACATTTTAAAAGCCTGATAATAAACATATATATTGATGAAGAAATCTCAAAATTAAAAATATCTGATTGCAACTTGGCTTTGTAATTTGTAATTATTATAAAATAATAATATATATTTTACAGATCAAGTGAAGGATAAAATTGTCATATTCAAAATTTGTTGAGGCAAAATAGTCTATTCACTTTACCTAAACCTTCCCTGTTTTAGTATTGATGAAGAAATCTCAAAATTAAAAATATCTGATTGCAACTTGGCTTTGTAATTTGTAATTATTATAAAATAATAATATATATTTTACAGATCAAGTGAAGGATAAAATTGTCATATTCAAAATTTGTTGAGGCAAAATAGTCTATTCACTTTACCTAAACCTTCCCTGTTTTAGTATATATAGATAATTTCATCAAACCGCACTGGCTAGGAACAACAGAATAAGCAAGAACAAAAAGAGGTGGTGTCATGCCGGGACCCCTTCACCCATTCTTCTCTGTGTTTGTGCCACCCGATGACCAAATCAATCTTCACTTGTTGCAAGCCATGACAGGCATTTTCTGAAAGGGCAGGGTGTACAGCGAATCTAGCACCGTAATCGCTGGTAAAATCTATTGGGCCAGAATCATAAATATACCCAGAAATGATATTCCTAATCACTTAAACATACTAACACTTATCCGGCCAAGAAGGAATTCCAAATCAGACCAGTTTTGTGTTGATTTGAAATACTGCCGAAATATATTTTCCCAAAAAAAAGAAAAAATACTGCCGAAAGATCAGATTTAAAATAAAGGGTAGAATTCAATTCATCACTTCACTATCTATATTATTTTAATATATTTTTTAAAAAGAGAAAAAAGAAGGAAAATAATACTTAAATTTACATTGATTTTGTTGTAGTTTGCCCCAAAGAAATTTTATATATGAAGAGAATGATACTGCATCAAAGTAGGTATTTAATCAAACATAAAAAAGAATAAGAAAGAACCGTCATAACACCCATGTATTTATAGGATGTACAAGAATTCCAAGCATTTGTATTTAATGTTAAAGAATTTTAAAACATATTGTCTAAATAAAAAGAACCATCATACCATAGAATTCCAAGGGCTTGTAAAAACTTCAACAGACATGGTTTTAATATCATGAAATTCTAAAGGTTTGTAATTAATTTAAGGATGGAATGTTAGTGAAGAAAGTATTATTGCATTAAATTATATTATATCAACTAAGGAAATGCCACATGTACAAATTTCCATATGGCATAATATATTTACTTTTCGTGAAGAGACGCTTCTCTGATTTAATAACCAAGTTATACAGAAATATGGAAATAAGATTAATAGAAAAATTAAGTAAAGAAAAATAAAACTCTTTATCACCTCCAGCAGCTGAATAGTCAACCGTCCCTCCAGACTTGAGAGTGAGGACGTTGTCGATGTCATTAAACGGCGCCTACATTATCGATGTCACCTAAAAAATTTTGGATAAAAGAGATAGAAGAATTTTTTTTTAATGTACTTGTAGTCTACACCTTGTTATTATTTTAAATATTATAAACAATTCATCATGGAGATGCGCACATCTTAATTACTCAAATTCCTTATACCAAAACATCTAAATAAATACAGATTAAATCTGAAAGGAGAAACAATAAATATCAAACAGGAATTAATGATATGGAGACGAGTGCCTTTATCTGCCATTGTAGTTGCAGTAGCTTAGAGAGAGAGAGGAATAATAATGTGGAAAGGATCAGCATAAGAGAAGATGAGATGAAGAATAGGAGGAGCTAGTTCATGAAGAAAAAGAGAAAGAAAAGGCGGGAATGTGTTTATGTGGGTTGGTTTTATGGGCCGAGCAAAAAAAATTGGCCCTCCCCCTAATTGAAATTTCTGGATCCGCCCCTGATTGCAAGGCTGCCTAAAATTACTTAATATGATGAATGAAACTTCATTCTTTCGAACAAAATAAAAGATAAAAGCTTGGGTAGATTAAATTTGAAAATTTGGTCCTCTGTCTCTCAGACCAAGGTGTAACAAAGGATTACAATCTTGGGAGTTACTAACTGATGCAAGATGCCTCTTATGCTCCCAATCTGATGAGTCCTGAGACCATTTATTCTTTGAATGTTCTTACTCATCTATTGTTTGGTCAAGGCTACTCTCCTTACGGAATGTTGGTGGCTGGAATGTTGAATTTCTTTGGGCAAAATAATCTCTACAGAAGAAATCTATCAAAGCTCTGATTCTGAGTCTGGCTTGGTATGCCTGTATATATCACTTGTGGCGAGAGAGGAATGCAAGATTCTTTACTCACTGTTTTCGTCCTCCAGAGGCGATTGTTGCTGATATTAGTTCTGAATTAAAACTACGATTTTGTGGTCTGTCCAATCTTAAATCCCGATCTCTTTCTGTTGAATTGCAGCAATTATGTTCTTTTTGGGGACTTAGATTTTCCAGTTCTAACACCTAGTCTTAGTTACTTGGTGTTTTCTTGTAAAGTAAAAGTATCTCTTGTATATAGCTTCATCAGTGTACACATTGTTAGGGTCTCCCTAACTAAGTATATGCAATGAGAAATTTGATTTGATTCTAAAAAAACAAAGGAAGGAGAGATTGTATTTGTAATAGATTGCTTATCATTTTTCCCGATAATTTACTTAGATTAACTTGCAAGGACGATAACAAAAAATATACTTAACCATAAAAGATATATTTTTTCACATTTTTCATCAAAAGCAAGACACACTACACGTCAATTTTTTTTTTACTTGTCAGTTGTCACGCCAAGAAGGATATAACTCACACGAGCTAAATGCTTTTTTGTATATGTTTTGTACACTTTTTGAAGTATTAATACAATACATCCATAAAAAAAAGGCTGGCATTATGTCAGTTTTCACAAAAAAAGATGTGTAGCTTTCAAGTTATTGTTAGACTAATTCAGGGGTAGTTTAGTTAATCATTAGTCATCCGGACCAAAACGTCCTTTATTACCATGCAACTAGTGGCAGTTGTGTCCAGTCTTAATACGTCCGGCACACCTATTAGTGCTCTAGGAAACACTTTCTCTTTGTCTTAGCATTGGATCCGTGCTCAATAAGTGGTCCACCTAAGTCACAAATAACTTCATCAAGTTTCGCAAGAGTAGTTATTATCTGCTATGGAATTTGTTGGCATTGGAAAGTCAATGACCACATCAAGTTAAGAAATTTCCCGGAAATCGTCCCAGCTAGATTAAGAGGTTTCTTGATCTTAGCATAATTTGGATTGTTTCTATATTAACAATCTCTTTATTGCGTAAAGATTATTTTCCTGTCTTGTAAGTTCTATAAATAAGAATTCAATGGTATCAGTTAAAAATATTAATGGCATCAGATTTTTCCTCATTCTCTCCCTTTATGGCAAACTGAATTGGAGTGAGTTCTGTAATAGCCGACTCAAAGTTTGCCATTAGTGAGTTCCTTTGGTTGAAAAAAGGCTCTAGTCCGCTAAATAAAAATAGCAACAGCAACCTTATTAGCTTCCAAGTCTACAAAATCTAGTGAACCAGGTCCAAAATCATTTAAAAGAAGCTTGATTTCTGCCATGATTTCATCACACTCGTTATACCAAACTGTTTATTCAGATAACCACTCCAGCAGTACTAAATTCGGCATTTGCATCCAGCCTAAGACCATGATTCCCAAGGCCTATTAGTAAATCGAAGCCCATGCAAAATCAGCAACAAGACGCCTTGTGAAGGATCACAATGCTCTGTTTTCAAAACAAAACCGGCTGACCCTAAACCATCATATCGTTTGTACTTTGTACACACACCCTCAGGACATACGCACCAAACTTCGCCACATCCACACCATTTGGACCCGTAGCGGGCTGTAGTGGCCATCTATGGGGAGCAAGCCTGAAAAAACTCCTTGATTACTTTTGCTCTTCATACTATCGGCTTTATTATGCATTTAGTGCAGGGTCACGGTGAGCAACCTGGACGCAGGAACCCATCAATTTATTCCCGGGGAATCCCCGCTGCCTATTATGGAGAACATGAACGACAAGATGTCTGAAGTCACATGTGATCTACAAAAAGCGAGGCATAACTCCAACCAGAGCTTTACCAGAGTTGCAGTTGAGCCAGGTGATCACTTCTTTTCTGCCAAGCTCAGAAGAATATTACTCTGACAAAAAATTCAGTGTCTCTCGCTAGATCAATCTATCTTCCAGCCCACCTTATAACGTCAGTGAACGTAGTACTGTTCTTGGACAAATGCTTTTTTATTGCTGCGTCCCAAGAATGTAGAAGGTGGGGATGCGTTTTTCCGGTTCTCTGAATTGACACCTGATTGCTTTAATCATTCACTTCTCATATCAAATGTGATCGTCGTTCTAGATTAATTATGTGTTTCTTGTGGAACAGACACTTGTCTTTTGAGTGTTATCGTCCAAGGTCCAAGGATTGTATGATTAAGCAGAAGTAATCCCTGTTAAACTGTATAAAGATGCAGGGATGGCACAAGACGACTAAGAAACGATTCCATCTGTTTTTAGTGATTTGGCTCAGCGTAACTGGATTGGTTTTTATATTAATTATAGCTTCTGACGCGATAAACAGGTTTGAACAAGGAGCTTGACGAACTATGTCACATAAGAGGTTTTTTTTCTTCTTCTTCTTCTGGGTCTGAGTGAACAGGAAGTGTAGTTTTGACAGTGCGACTCCATATGTAATTTGCTATAAGAATTCAGTGAATTAGGGAAATACAATCATTGCAGCAGGAGGATTCACCAGAGTAGTGAAGCTCTATCTAATAAAATTCCTAACCCTCTCCACAATCTGCTTACAAGTTGATGATCTGACTGGCGGCACCAAATGCAATTAAGATGTTTGCAAACGGAAGCGAAAACATAATAGCAATCTTACTATTCTTTTGTGTTTGGTGAGCATATTATGTAATCAGGAATGGGATTCTATTAGCTGCAAAAGAACCAATATCAATTAGAATTGGCTGTAAATTATTAGATGGTGATGGTATTCCTATTCCTATTCACATTCGATCTCCAACCTTATATCAAACATAGCCCCCAAGTGTTTTCTGCCGAAAGACCTAAGGATTCAATTCGAGCTCCATGGCAGGTGAAAGAATACAAAAGTAATGTTCCATCAAATAAAACAAGGGCATGAATATCAACAAACCCATAGATTTCTCCAAAAGTTTGGAAAACGTAAAACGGCATTAGTCGCCAAACCCATATATAGAATCCTGAAAAGGTATGCAGAATGAAAACAAATCAAGAATAACGAAAGTAAAACTAAAATTCAAGTGAACGCGGAATGGTTGTAGGAAATGATGAAAATATGAGCTGGTATAATTGATAGGCTTCAGGGGGGCCTTTACCACACACGCTGGCATCCACTATGTTCCATTTTGGGCTCTTCAAATTGCAGGATAACATGACAGAACCAAATCCCAAGTATAGTATATTCTCGTCATTTGGGTCAAGAGAAGGTTTGGCCAGCTTCAGCATGTGCTGCTGCTCCGATTGGACTGTTATGGTTGCACTGGCATTGTTTCTCAACTCCCACCCCCCTTCCTCGTAGTTGCCGAGTTTCCAAATTTTGAACTTCAGAGTATATGTTTCACCCGGTCTATCATCAGGGCATGGAACGAAACTCACCTGCAACAATTGCAAAGACCCTTGACATACTCCGAGGTAATTTGATTGGTGATTTGTGGGGTCTCCAATAACAACTTGGTGGGTCACATCAATCAAGTGATATTGTTCCTGGGGGTAAGGATTGTAATCAGAGTATTTTCGTTGGCGAACCAGTGCAAGGTGCCATCCCAACCAAAAACTAGCTGCGGTGGAAATCCTTGGAAACTAGCCAAGTTGGTTGGACGAGAAAGGAGTAAGGAATGTTCCCTCTGTTGGGAAAACTCGGGTAATTTCCCCACTACAACAAACTAGTGAATTGAACTGATTCGATAATTCCCAGGAAAGATGGCCTAGCCTATCTCCTTAGACAGAATTATCATTCCAAGATAAATCCCCAGGAAAGACTGGAGGAACTATGGTTCACTTAAAACCCAGCCTCCTAGACAGGACTTACTTGCACAGTGTTTT
>JAKUCV010006363.1:8501-37380 GCA_028386065.3 Turnera subulata
GCCATTATCTTGACCACTTAGTACACTAGTTAGGTTTGAGTGATCAGATTACTCTTCACCTCACCTGCAATTTTCAGAGCTCTTCAAGTCTTGAGAGAGAGTCCTTCAAGTTTTGAGAGTACACACACTTCCTTTCTTTGAGAAAGAAAGGATAAACACCACAAACACAACTCCCGGAAATCTGTTGCTAGCACACCAGTTCGGGACAACTCGGGTTGAAGTCGTGAGACGTTCTTCAGCCGGTTACAACGGTTCGTGTGGATACCGTAGAGGGGCGAGGCTTACGTCTGGCTCTTGCTGATTCCGGCGCTTCAGTTAGGTGGAAGATCCTAACCGTGTAAGGTACGAAAAATTGTTATTCGGTTTATATGCTTCACATGTGTTCCTTTGTTGTTTCCGGAAATTCCGCTGCATGTCTTTCTTGTATATGAGTGTCATATAGCATACCGGAAACTTACACTTCTGTCATCCGCAACAAAAACAAGCGATGCTTCAAATACAGCTTGTTGGTGAGGGACTTTGTCATATATAATGACTCTAGCTTGAGCCATAAACCAGCAGGTTCTTTCTCCAAGGACTTCACGCAAAACTTCATTGGATAAGCATAATTGTATTGCAGTAAGTGCTTTCTCATCAATCTCCAATTTCTGCTCTTCCGTCATTGTTGCTGGCATACCAGCAGTTCCCAATAATGCTTTGTGCAATCCTTGTTATGTAAGGATGGCACGCATCTTCACTTTCTATAAGCCAAAGCTTGTAGTACGATCATACTTCTCAATCTCGTACTTTGTTGTCATCTTGGACACCCACAAGAATAGTAACAGCTCTGCTACCAATTGTTAGGAATTGAATGGCTATGATACCACTTAGTGATGGTACTAGCCGAATCGAATACGAAATTCTTGTAGAGTGTTAACAAAGGAAATTGAGAAAAGATGGCAAAGAAAGAAAGGAGACACAAAGATTTACGTGGTTCGGCTATTGAATGCCTACATCCACGGGCAAAGACGGATCAAGTGTTTACTATAACAAAATGGAGAATAAGCTTACAAATGGCTCTCTCAAAATCTCAAACCCCAAATACACCAAATATAGAAACTCTCACAAAACACTCTTGAAGGAAAGCTATATTCTAAAAGGGAGAACTCATGTGTGTTCTGCCTTTGGTGTTGTGTTGCTGTGTTGTTTTTGCTGTGTACTTTGGCTTGCTGGAAATGGCCTTTTATAGGCAAAGTTGGCATGTAAACCGTAGTGTAAAATCATGCAACCACCACCTTCACCTAGAAGCCATATTTTCAAGCTTCACTAATGTCAAAGGAAAGCAAGTCCATATTATCATGCTGTAACGGTGCCTAACCTTGTTAACTAGCAAAGCTTACCCAAAATTCAAAGCCACAATCTTTTCACATCCTGTGATACAAAATGCATTAAAAACAGTTACTATACTATCACGGATCACATCTCATATTCAAAAAGAAAAAAAAACTTTTCTGCACTCTGGCTAATTTTTTCTTGAGATTTGTCGCTAACATTGCTCGACAGTACCAGTTTGGTGCAACGTTGACAATTCTCCCACTGGGTTGCTGCCTCGGACGGGCCAAATCAAATGCCGCAGAAATTAAGAAATTCCTCCCAAGAAGGTATTTCTTTTAGATGTTTTTATGTATTCCAAAGTTGGGGCTTCATATAAATATGTGATAACCAGCCAACCCTACTCTTTCGTGTGCTTAGGTCTGCTGCTATGATTGAAGCATGTGGTAAATCGTGTTGGTGCCAATTGTGGATTGAAGATAACTAGGGAAGAGGGCGGTGTTGGCAGAGTTGGCAGAGTTGTTGGTTTGCACATAAGAAGAAAGCGGAGGAGGCAGTGGTGGTGGTATGTGTCTACAAAAAGACAAGCAATTCCTAAAACTGAACTCGCATCTGACAATCCTGGAATCTTGTATGCTTACACTATCCTGTATGCTTTAAAGTATCCTGGTCATTCCCCCTGGCGACTGAATCCGCTACCAATCTGTTAAGATAGGATTACGTTATAGGGTGATAGCCTAAATTTAGCATGTTCTTGCCTCTTGCCTAGCTTATGTTTGCAATTCTTGGAAGGGAGTAGGTTACCTTAAGTTATCGTTAGAGAAATCTCAAATCTCATAAAATATAGATTGGATTAATCCTTTGCCTGTCTTTTACCGACAATAAAAGGTTTATAGAAACCACAAAGTAGAAACCTAGAGAATCTAAGAGATAATTAAAGCCAAATATATTCTAATAAGAAAACTAGGAATTTTAAATTCAAGAAGGAAACATAAATCTGTAACACTAAAATAAAAATAAAAACTACCTAGGATTTCTTATTCCGCAAGCTGATTTATAACAAGAGTGGAGTGTCACTGAATGTTACAACTTTCCAGTTTCCGGACATCGTCAGGCCATCTTCCGGCATAGATAATGCTCTGGAGATGAACAGGAATCTTCAGCTTCTGGAAAATCTTATGTCTTGATATCTTTCACAGTATTATGCTCTTTTTTTGAATTATGTTGCGGCATATCTAGTATCAGGTTCTTCCCTTTCCGAGTTTTACAAATATCTAAATCATGGGAGGAGGCAGGTCCAATATGCATGTGAAGAGTGGAGTGCCCCTGAATGTTGTAACTTTGCAGTGTTCGTGCATCCTCGAGCCTTCTTCCAGCATAATTAATTCTCTGAAAACAAACGGGGATCTTCAGCTTCTGGAATAACTCAGTCTTGATATCTTCCACAGTATTATCATGCTGCATACTGAGTGTCAGTGTTCTCCCATGCCAAGTTTTAACAAATATCGGAGTCATAGGAGGGAACAGCTCCAACAATGATCCTTCCTTGATATCGTAAAAGGCCAGCGTTTTGGAATTTCCAAGCTGCTTTCCATCATGACATAGAGATCCGTTGGTCAGTGAGTCGTCAGAGATCATGCCCCCAACAATTTCTTTGATAGCACTGACTGGAAGCATATATTTGACTGAGAGCTCTGCGATCTGTCCACTTGGTGTTCTCACAGAAATTGATAGCACGTCCGGCTTTGGACTGAAAACCAAAAGAATTGTTGACACACTCCTTATATTGAGGGAGGCAAGAGTACTGGCATCTTCGAGCTGGTTCCCTCCGTAGACAAGAACAAAAGTATCTGACGGAATGCCCTCTTTTGCTTGAATCATTGATTTGACATCACCCACAGTGTCATCTGTTGCTGCTTCCAAGAAGACAATTTTCTGATTTGATGGTATTTTGACAAAAATTTCAACAGCCATGTTGTTTCGGACATGGAGACGAAGGATAGAGTTGCTCCTAACGCCAATGTCAACTAACTTTGGACCATCCGTGAGTAGATTGCCATCAAAGGATACCTCCTGTATGCTTTTAGATATGCCTTCCCTCTCTTGTATCAATGCTTTTAAACCCTCAAGCGTGTCAGAGCTTCTCATTCTGAAGGGCACTGTTTTCATGACCTTCAGATATACACCAATCTGCAACAGTTGAAAGCCAATTTCTTACAGAGCATAAAAGGGTCAGAGATTTTTTGCATGAAAGAATCAGACGATACAAGCAGAGGGAAAGAAAACAAAAATATTTCTCATGGTTAAAATAACTTAAGAAGGTTACCAAACTACTGAAGCAGACCTCAGACAGTAGCATAAAATGGATACATGATTAGGTAATTCTTCTTATCTACAACTGAAAAGTAAAATTGAAACAGAATGACATTTAATGAAGGTAAAGGAAATGTGAAGTAAGAATGCAATAACTGGCCCAGCAGAGTTTCTGTCATTTGTTTCCGCTGCAGAGTCATTGAAGTTTTCATTGGAACGCAATGCTATTTGCAAATCATTTATCCAGCTGAAGTAACATACCCCCAACTGTACTTTATTGTAGAGGAGATTACAGAAGAATAAAAGAAGATGCTATAGCAGGGCTAAACAGCAAATATAACAAACCGAATGTCTGCAAGTTCCTAGATTTTTTACCTATTTCGAAATGTAAAAGAAGCTCGTTCAGCAGCACCAATAGATGCAGGTAGATCTAAAATCATTAAATTTAAATATAATCTGGAGGGGAGCAAACATCTTTTATAGATACACCTTTTTCCCTTCGAGATATATCATCCATTGATTTCATACAAGGTATTTGCAGAAGCTATTGTCTTGTTTAAAAACATATCCATCAATCTACAATATTTTAATAATTTTTTGTCGTTTGACATGGGTCAACATTCTAAATTTGGTTTTTGCAGTAAAGTTTTCACCTTTCGTTAAAAACAAAATGGAAAAGCAGGTGATCGTAAAATTATAACACAAGGAAAGGAAAAAAAGGCCATGTAAGAAGAGAAACAGAAACAATGCAAAACCTCGCCATTGCGGGATGAAGTGGATGCTCCCCTTGCTTCCATATGGAGATTATTAGACCTGCAAAACCTTGATTATGTACCAAACTTTTTGATTATTAGATATATATAATAAAAGATTGGAGGGAAAACAAAAACAAAAAGAAGAGGGGAAATAGATTGAAACGAAAGGAAAGGGGAAAGAAAACACGAAGTACCCAAAGACACGATTTTTGCACGAACCTGTTGACAAGTCACTATGCAGCTAAAACCCTAAACCCCAAAACAAAATTGAAGTGGCTCTTGTTTCTCTCACGTTTCTTTTTGTTTCCTGTTTACTCCTTACTATTCCAAGAAAACACTCACCTCTATCCAATCCAAGGTTATTTGTATCCCTTATTGTGAGCCATCAAAATCTGCGAGCCTTCCAATGATATACCAACTCAAACTCTATAATAAAAGATGAGTTTTCCTATCTTGTGCCCTAAGGACACATGATAAGTCATTAAATGAGGAAATGAATTATTATAATTAATGAATATTATTTTTCTAATGACTAAAATAATCCTTCCATAAATAATGACTGTGTTGTATAATTAATTCAATACATTACTATGAAAGGTTATTTCAGTCACTGAGAAAATAATAAGATAGAAAAACCCATAAAAGATTTTGATTGCCCCGTTCCACTTTCTTAGCTCAAAATTGATAGTGGTAATTTCACACAAAAACATATAATATGACCTCTTTAGCCAATTATTTGATAAAAAAATATTACCAATAACCATAATCACAAAAGAGCTCGTTTAAGCTTGTTACTTCTTTAAAAAAAAGTTGTTAAATGGGATCTCGATAAATTAAATAAAAGGCCACTTTATAAGTTCCATTTAAAATTTAACCAAAGTCGTGAAATTTTCAAAAGTAGGAATGTTAATGCATCAACTTGATAATAAAAAGGAGGGAGATTTGTGCTACATTACCTGAGATTAAGAAATCAATATAGGTAGGACTTAATATGTAATTCTACAAATCACACATGCAAATGTACATGATTTCAACAAACGAATACCCAATGTTTTCATTTCGCTTTGAGAAAAAAGGATAATTAAAAGTATCGAATTATTTATAAGGTGAATATTACGGATTTATACTATTACCAACGATATTTGCTCAATTGCAGAGACCTTTAGTCAAATTTGATGATCGATAAGTTGTAAAATGCAATGGTATAGACATTAACTGTTTACTATTTCTTATTTGTTGAAATATTTTCATAATATATGAAAACAACAAATTTCTGATTTTTGCCTGCCGATTTATTCATATTAATTTCAGGGAACAATTATATTGGCAAATAAACAGTCAAAGTTTAGTTCAGAATTCTTCCTCGGACTCATTTAGAAAAAGAAGATTCATCAGTTACAAATTTATGAACATAAAGGGATTTACCGAATTTGAGCAGAATATGAGAACTTCATAAGCATACAAAGTTAAAACTGAAGGAATTTGATTAACACACAAACTACTGGAGAAGACTATTTCATATATTCTCTTTTCCTGAATTTTTCTTTCTTCTCAGGATTGTTCTCAAGTTACCATACACAAAATATACCTATTTATAGAGGTTTTTTTGCTCTCAAGCACATCCATGTTTCACACATTTAAACTAATACTAGACACCAACATATTTCATCATGTGATACAAATTCATAAAAACAGTTAAGAGTGACAGGATCACAGCTCATATTCAACAAAAACCCTTTCCCTTAGTATGACAACTGCATTAGTATAAATTAAATCCCATCAAAGAGACAACACTACATTACTTTCTCTAACTAGCATTCGTACATTTCTTCTGTTTTTGTTCCTGGTCAAGAACATTTCTTCTTCTGTTATGCAATGATGTGGAGGGAGCAAACACCATGTGAAGAGTGGAGTGTCTCTCAATGTTATAACTTTCCAGTGTCCGGACACCGTCAAGCCGCCTTCCGGCGTAAATAATGCTCTGGAGGTGAACAGGAATCTTTAGCTTCCGGAAAATCTCTGTCTTGATATCTTCCACAGTATTATGTTGCAGCAAATCTAGTATCAGGGTCTTCCCTATCCAGGTTTTAACAAATATCTGAACCATACGAGGAAGCAGCTCCAATACTGATCCTTCCTTAATATCATAAAAGGCTAGTGTTTTGGCATTTTCAAGCTTCTCCGTACCATAACATAGAGTATCATTGGTCAATGATTCACCAATCATGCCCCCTACTATATCTTTGATGGCACGAACTGTAAGCATGTATTTGACAGATAGCTTCACGGTATGTCCACCGGGTGCTCTCACAGAAATGGATAGAAGTCCTTTTGGGTTTGGATTGAAAACCAAAAGAATTGTTGACGCATTGCTTATATTGAGGGAGGCAAGAGTACTCTCATCTTCTAGCAGATTCCCACCGCAGACAAGAACAAAAGTATCTGACTGAATGCCCTCTTTGGCTTGAATCATTGATTTGACATCCCCCACTGAGTCTTGTGTTGCTGCCTCCAAGATGATGGTTTGCTGGTCTGATGGTATTTTGACAAAAATTTGCACTGCCTGGACGCTGTTTTTGGCATGAAGATGCAGAATAGAATTCCCCTGAAGACCAAGATTCACCAGCTTTTGGCCATCCAGGAGCAGATTGCCATCAAAGGAGAGGTTATTTATACTTTTGGATATCCCTTCTCGCTCTTGTATCAATGCTTTCAAATCTTCAAGTGTGGCAGACTTTCTTACTTTGACGGGAACTGTTTTAGTCACCCTCAGATACAAACCTATCTGCAATTAACAGAAGACATAATCCCTCATCAGAAGATTTTTGCATGACAAATTCAGACGATGCAAGGAGAAAAAAATATACAATTCTTGTCATATAGACAAATAAGTCAAATGGGGAAGCTATTCTTTTTTTGAGACAGTGAAGCTATCCTTCTTAAGTACTAATTTTAAGCAAAAAAAATTTGTTTCCCATCCAGTATCCCTAGCTTTGCCCCGATTAATCTGGATCCGGGTCACTCACCTGGTTATGGTGGGTGACTTTAAGCAAAATTTAAAAACAGAATCACATTTTCAGACAGTAGTGGAAATGGGGAGCAATGATGCAATAACAGTCCAAGCGCACATTCTCATTTTTCTTGTTACTGTAATGCAATGTCTTTCCTGTTGTTTCCAAGACATCTGATTCAAGATATTTGAAGATGGTAATGATTCGCCACAAATTGACCAACTGGACATCAGTTCATACCACCCACAGTGCAAGTACGTATAGCATTATTGTAAACACAAACAAATTATACAAATCTGCAAACAAGTTTGTATTATCAGGTGAAAGCAACCTGTATTGCAATCCGAATAGCATGATTTATTTGTTGGGTGTAACATGCAAAAACATCCATTCTTTTGTGTCTTGACATGGGTTAAGATTCTAAATTTTGTTTTTGCAGGAAAGTTTTCACATTTCCTTAAAACAGAGTGCATGAATAAAAATTGATCATAAGGAAATGAATGAATATTTAAGGAACAAAAAACCACTTAAAAGGTGTAACAGAAATGGGCAATTTAGAAGAAACCTCGTCATCAGCGGCAGGTGAACTCGCTGAGGAAGAACCACAGTGATGTGCAGCAGCGGATGGCGAACTTGCTTCCATGAAGACTAGACCTCACAAACCTGATTAGTTTTGTAATGAAGACCCTTTTTTATCAAATTAATAAAACATAAAGCGAAAGAAAACAGATAGACTGATCAAAAATGGAAACACAAAACCATAAATATCCAAAATAACACACTCAAAAGCCCCACAACTAAGGGACTTAGTTAGTATCCCTTTGCCAACTGGCCGCAATCTCTGATTTTTAGCTTCAAATTCTATTGAATTGTCGTGGATGATACAACAATTCAATAGAATTTGCAACTTGATTTCTATAGTGTTTTTTGTAATAAGCATTGAAAAAAATCAAAATAAATTGATGATTTTTAAAGTTGATTTCCCTCCTGACTAACTTTGTGCAATAGATTATTCAAATAAATAAGCCAGAATGAAAAAGAATAATCAGTGAGATCATATAAAGTCAATAAACAAATGCTAAAAAAAAAAAAGAGTTAAATTAAGCATAACACTATACACTTTTGCTAACCTGTGTAGACACAAAGCAACACAACATGATACGACAGCTACAGGTTAAATAGCAACCCGTGACAAAGTGAAAGTATTTTCATAAACTCTTGTTAGTCCCACAAACAAGAATAAAACAATAGGGGGCTTAACCTAATTAGTCAAATATGAAATATTTGTCAAGAGTAATAAATCCAAAACTACTCGTGGTACCTCAATCATCACTTAAATTTTTGGTTGAGATAGTCACTTGATATGGTAACAAAGCTATAATGATCAAACCAGGCCTCCTTCCTTGTTAAATTAAAAAAGACAAAGGATATGGATGGGAGAAACATATGAGAGCATAAGGAAGGGAACCAATTAATTAAAGGGGAAAAAAAACAATGCAAATTAGTAAAAAAAAAAAACTTGTCAACCAGCTACCCAGAACGGAGAGAAACTTAATAGCAGAAACAAGAGAAAGAGATGAGAGCAAAAAAGAAAACAAAAAATCAGAAGGAAAAAATTTCCTGGGAAACATATTTGATAGCTGAAGAAAGAATGAAAAACAAGATGAGAGCATGAAAAAAAGAGGACCAAATAACCAAATGCATGAAGTAAATACCTTGCAAAGTGATGCAAAAGTTTGTCAAAGAATGAACAAAACCAGCACATAAGATCTAGTTTTATTTGAACCAGAGCACTAAATGAAACTTCCTTTCGTTGCCTTTCTCCTCAATCTTTGCAACTAGATATCTGCGCCTAGGTAATCTAATGAGTCAAATATCTTCTAACAGTATTAAATACTTTACTTTTTGTTCTTCTTGGTTAGCCAACCACATATCCCTCAAAAGTCAAAACTGTGAAAACATTTACTGGTCTCATCGAAAAAAAAAACATTAAATACTGGCACTCGTTATTCTGGAGACTTTCCATTATCAAAACCAATCAATCTTTTTTTTAAAAAAAAAACAACCAATCAATCAATCTTATTCAAAGCATCATTCCAAGCGTCGTTCTAGGAAAAAAGAAAAAAAAGCTAAAAGGCAAAACACTATAAACGGTAGAAACCTTCCGTTATCAAAAGATTCAAAAACCTGGTAAAAGAAAACAACCTAGTGGCGTTTATAGGCCGCTTGGTTTCAAGACATTTGAATTCAATTCTGTTTTTTTTTTTTTTTCTTTTGAGGAAAGAATTCAATTCTGTTTGGTATAAGTTGATTTGAGTTTAAAGGATGAATTGAATTCATTATTTTTTTTTTGTTAATATTTGAAATCATAACCAAAATTATAGGAATTGGAATTCATTTGGGTCTAATAACTACTAATGTGTATAACTGATAAAAGTATTCTTACTATTAAAGCTAAACATTAGGCAATTTTAACAATTCCAATTCATTTTGATTTTATACCAAACACTAAAATTAAATTCAATTCCACTTTTAAAAAAATTATACAAAACATAGGAATTAATTTGATAATGAATTCAAATAATAAATTATTAAGAAGTTGAATTCATTTCATATATGAAATTGATACCAAAGAGGAGGTTAGTAATATATAGCTCATTTCATTTCATGACAAAAGTACCTCCTAAATTCCTAATGTAAAGTATCCTTGATCGCGGTAACTTGGTTTGTCCTTCTCATCAGCCTGGCTATTTCTGTGTACAAGTTATACAGTAAAGTTTTTATATTTGACATAGGGACACAGGGCGGACAGGAGGAGGAGCTGTGAGCTGTTGGTATTTATGGAAAAACAATACTTGTAAACATGGCCGGTACAATCTAGAGCTGATAAAAAACAAAAATAAAGTTCTGGACTAAGTGAGAAACAAAGTGCCAGGAACCATAATAAGATGGATGGGCATCAAAACGCATGACCCCACCCCACACACAATCCCCTTCAAAAATGAGATTAATCAATGACAACAATGTCGACTGAGATAATCAAGTATGCAAGTAAGGACACTTGTCATTTGCCAACAACATTTCAGTAGACATATGCCTGACATCAGAAACACGGAAGCAGAATGATATGCCAATTTACTGTAAGAAACCATCAGAATTGTAAAAGAATAAGATTGAGAAAATTAGAAAGAGAAGAGATAGAAGACTGGCCGATCAATATCACAAACATACTTGCGTATTACTTAGTTGGCTTGCTTACAAAGGCTTGCTTACACATATATGAACAAATTCACAATCCCAAACCAGAAAGAGTACATATGCATATGTACTCAAAAGCTACGAACACATAGAAAAATCTGGTGGGAGGAATATATCAATATCTTCGTCGAGTAATGAAGGGAGTAGAACTTAGGTGTGCAGCAGCTAATTTGGGTGACAAGCCCTCAACTTGCTGTAGAGGCATGGGGGTGAGTGGCAGTTTGTTTTCCAATGGAGACAATGGGAGAGGAGTGAGGGGGACATGATTTGATCCCTGGATTCCATTAAGTGGTCGCAAGCAAGCAAGGTAACCATTGGATTGGCTGTTGCAGATGGGGAGTTTGATGGCCTGCATTGTTGATTCCTTCTCTTTTGGCACCGGTGCTCCAGTGGGATCCTGCAGACACACAAATGCAGATTCCATAAGACAAATCCAAGGAAAAGTTACAGTTTTTATAGGGGCGTGACAATATGAACAGACTTGAATTCTTAAAAAGAGATAAAAGGACAGCATACCCCAAGCACAAGAAAAGTAAAGGCTTGATTGTCTGCACCAAGATAGATTTCTATCAGCTTCCGCAGATCAGCTAGTGTTGCATCCTTCACAACCTTGAGTGTGGCAATGAACATTCCATTGTTTTCTTTGGATGCTTCCCACTTGACATGCACTTCAATCTGTGAATCACTGGTTTCTTTTGCAGGCTCATGGTTCTCCTTTGAAGCAATTGCCATTAGATCAGAGAGATTCTTCGGGAATGGGGAGTTTTCTTTGTCTGAACTCTTTGTGGCAGAATCCTCCCTGGCTGACATAACTGGAGACGAATGGGGAACAACATCTGCTGACCTTGCTTTTGCAGGAACCGGGGTACTCATTTGTTGAGACAATTCTCTGTGGTTCCCGCACAGTGTGAAGATATTTTGGATCCTTAATCGCCTGGAAGAGGCTGGATCCTTATTGTCGAATTTCTGAGGGGAAGATGTCAATGAGCCTGAAGTAACGTTCATGCCAGGGCTTGGCACATTAACGACCCTCTTCACCTCTATCACTTCCTTCTCCACTTCTTCATCTTCTAATTTCATTTGACGTTCCTCCTCTTCCATTTCTTCTTCCTCAAACACTGTGCTTAAAAATGCCCGCTCACCATATTTGGGTGCAATAGCATCGTTGTTCACACTACCAACTGGGGGATAACAAGTGCCGACGCTTTGGACACCAAATACTTCTTGATCACCCATGTCCAAGTCCATCGACTTGACCATGTCCTCATCTGTAAGAGAGCCCAGAAACCTTCTGGCAAAGCTACTGCCATCCGCATCCGTAGAACCATTCTGTCCATTAGCTGAAAGGCGTAATTCTAACTCTATTTCTTCCAATCGCCTTCTCAGCATTTCCACTTCCTCCTGCTGCTGGAGTATCTTCTCTTCCATTCTCCTTCTTTCCATTTCAACTATCTCTTCTGCCATCCTCTGACACTCCTCTAATTTCTTCTCCAACTGGACCTTTAATGAATTTGTTCTCTCATTAACCTTCAGGTTGATCTCTTCTTCACTGGCTGCAGATCCCTTTCCTTCAATTAAAGCTCTCAATGCAGCAACTTCTTCCTCTTTCTTCTGGAGTTTTCTCTGAGCCTCATTTCTCTCTTTCTCTTTGAGCTTGTTCTCCATTTGCAGTTTATAGATAAACTGGTCCATGGCTGCCAACCGGGATCCTAAGATAACTGCAGATGAATCATCATTGCCAGTTTTATCCTTGATTGGTGTATGAGGGCCACGAACAATACACTTCGCTTTAGCTCCATATTCAAGGGTGCAAATTGTCTTGTGTATCTCCTTAGGGTCTGGACTTGCACAAAGTATCATCAGAATTTTTGATTTATCATCTTCAAAAGAATCCTGAAAAGAGAAACTTCATAAGCCAAAGTTCACACAGACTTCATAAAGCCCACAGAGACAAGAATAAGAGATTACCTGGAGCAACATTGTTAACTTGCTGTCCCTGAATGGGACATGTGAATCTCCATTTGCAATAGACTCAACCACTCTCTTAAGTGCTATGTTCCCTTGATTTATTTTTGCTGTCTGTCATTTCAAAGGATGCACACAACAATAAATATCCTTCTCAATGCAAGTACAACAGATAAACAAAAGATAAAGGAGCAATTGCAAGTAACTGAGAAAAACAAAACGCAGCTTAACCTGCATCTTAGCCTCAAAGCCAATTTGCCCTGCTTGTTCAATATTTTCTGACCCTGCCATGTCCACAAGCATAAGGCGGCCACCCACCGTTGGCACATCAAGGATAATCTGTCAAAGATGCACATAAGAATGATATTGAATCACTATCAAGCAACAACAAAATTATGGGAAAGTTAGCGGGGCAATTCAATTAAGTACTCAAAAGAATCATACCATGCAGTGACTCCTAGAACTTCGGTCATTACACAGTGTGCTTTTAACTATCCTTCGCTTCTCCACTTTTTGGATCTCTTTGGAAATTTTACCAGCATCAGTTCCAGAAAGGTAAGTAGCATTTTTTGCTTTTTTCCCCATCACCTCAAGTCTTACCTGCAAATTAAAATGGAGTGAATCCAGTGTTTCCGCAATCATATTATGCAAACCAAGTTAAAGACTCTAAGAAATTAAAAGCCAGGAGAAGCTGTAACTGTTCTAGGCCATCGGCCCACTGACATGTTCACTAAAGAGCAGTGATGGAAACAGGTCTAATAAGCTAGTGTTGGAGTTATGCATGTTGAAGCCTATGCTTCCAACAATCTCAGAAGAGTGGTACAAAGCAGGATCATATTGGTATCAGAGTAGAAGCGGCAACTTTAAAGAAATGCATCAAAATTGAAATCTAACCAGAAGAAAAACAAACAGAAACAGAGCTACAAAAGTGAATCCAGACTAAGTAAATCAATGAGCAATTTCGACAAACACATTACCAGACCAGAAAAAGAGGCAAATAACCATGAATCAACATAAATAAAATAAGAAAACATATACCTAGTTTAAAATTAAAATAAAAAAGGTTCTGTTTTCACTCATTACCTTGGATGCATTGCCACCCTTAGGCCACCCAATTCCCAGACCACCCCCTCCATTACTTGATAGCAAATCGTATATTTCCTCGTTATATATCTCCAGAACAGTAACTTGCACAAAAGCCCCAACCCCCAATCTCACATCCCCTTCATCACCTCCCTCCTCTCCCCCTCCACCCAATATGTCCCGCAAGGACCTGTACACAATTCCGGGCTGCTTTGGGCACCCAAACATGGTGTGACTCTTGCCCGAACCCGTAGGTCCATACATCATAATCGTGCACTTATCCCCCAACTTCACCGCATTGATCCTCCCCTCCACAAATCTCTTGTAAAACGCGTCCAAGTCCTCCTCTTCGGAGAAAGAGATCCCGTCAAGGCTGAAGTCTCTGTACCCAATATCGGCCCGGACGCGAAGACTCTGGTTACTGGGATTTACTTGCAAGATAGAAGTAAAGGTCTTGTCTTTCTTATCTGGGTAGTCTCGGATCCGGCCAATTACTTCGATTGGGTGATCTTGTGGCGTTTCTTTGACGGCGGAGCTAGGGTTTGGAGTTTGGTGGTGCGGGTTTGGGGTCTTTGTGGAATTGAAATTGAGACGGTGCTTGGACTGTGGAGTCCTTAACTGGGTGGGTGGGATTAGCTTTGAAGAAGACGGTGTTGGTGCCATTTTCCGGTAAGACCCAGATCAAGAATTAGGGTTTTTCTTGGTGTCTTCTTCTTTTTCAACAGAGTAAAACACTTGGGTTTTGGTGGGTTTTGTAAAGGAGTTATCCAGATTGATTTCCCCCCCCACTTATGGTTTGTTTCCTAATGAGTGAGGTTTCTTTCTAGGCAGAGGTTTTTGAAAGCTGAGTTTTACACAGACAGAGAGAGAGAGAGAGAGAGATGGAGAAAGAAAGAGAGTTGTGAGAATGGAAAGAATCAAAGAGAGCGAATGGAGTGGAAATGAAAAAGTTGAAATTAGGTTTTGATGTTTAAACTTGAATATAGCCGTTACAGATTCTAACGTCTATATTATTATGGATCGGGTGGGTTGGGTAACATGGGTTGGGTCGCTCCTTGGGCATGATTGAGTTTATTTTTCTCGTGAGTTTTGTAAATGACAAAATAATATCCAAAACAACAAAAGAAAAGGAAAAAAAAAAAAACTTTCTTAACGAATCTCTTTCCCGTTCTGAAATTATTATGTGACGTTGTGGTTGTGGACCAAATTGTCATCGCTGAGTAAAAATAGGGAGAAAAAAAGAGAGGAAGAGCAAAAAGAAGAGGGTACTTGATGATTTTGTTTAATGCACTAGATTAGTAATTAACAATTTAACATCACATCCTAATGGCTGTGTTCCATCATTAGACAGTTGGAAGTGACTGTACTTTGTTTGTTACTCATTATCATAATGGCAAATACTTCCACTACCAACGGTTAGTAAAGCGACGAAGCAGTGGGGGAATAGAATCCTGTAACATGATCATAAATAAATCAGAAGAACAGCTGAATACTATTACTACCCAATTATTTTTATTATACGTTCAAGGGGGGGAAAAAAAAGAAGGTTGTTTTACTCATTCGTGAATGACCAATTTCAATATGTCCCTACTCCCCTGCCCATACATATATGCGGAGTAAAATCTTTTGTTTTTTACTGCTTTCTTCCCAGCCAAAAAGGTACATTTTTCTTTTTATAAAAACAGTCTAATTTTCCTATGTGCAGTCCAGAATGTGAGGCCGTACTTTCTTAAAGAAGAAAATACAAATTATACAAGTGATACAACTCAAAGTTAGTCACCTTATTGTACCCGCATCAATACCACATGGCACACCTCCGCGTAAAATTAAGTTAGACTTCTGTGACAGATTTGAGTTCATATACAATTTTCCTTCTATATCAAGGAAAATTAGATCAATTATATCTCTGTTCAAAAAAAAAAAAGATCAATTATATCTGAGATGGACATCGATTTTGAAGTCAATAGAATCTATCGGAAAGATACAAAGCAGTAAAAAAGACATTATCGCCAAGATCTTGGTAGTTGCACGTCGCATGTGTAGCAACACAAGTACGTGGCCATGGTTTTGAACATTGAAGAAAAAGCATTGTTGCATGAGTACATGAAACTGGTTCAAGCAAAGAAGCTGGTCGAATCAGTTCAAGATATGGAAAACATGTTGTTAGAATAATTACTTTATCTCTCAAATATTTTGACAAATTATTAAACAATCAATAATAATAATGAGGTATAGCAAGGCGTACCTAATCCATGATGAACAAACTTGAACAGTGACTTGAGAAGATTGGGAGCTTCCAAGATTTGGTTCCAACGCCTTGTGTGTTTTTCTGTGATGGGGCAGAGAAAACTGACGCAGGAATAATCTTGGGGACCACAACCCTATATTATATCCTTTATATACTAGGTCAATTAGGGTGCCCATAAAACCCATACCAACATAGATGTCTCTAGAGCCCAAAATAGATCACTTAATGGCCCCATAAAATTAGACAGTCTTTAATATAATTGTAATTAATAATATATTAAATAATTGGATTAAACACCTTTTATATACCTCGAGTTTTCCTTTTGTCCCGATCGTATACCCCGGAGTTTCTATATCCCTTTTATGTACCTCGAGTTTCAGTTTCTGTCCCTTTTGTGTACCTCGGGCAGCCCGGACGATGACATGGCCATCTGCCCGGGTCCACTTGACACGTGGCATAATACCATTGGTGCTATGTGGGAATTTTTGTGGGACCCACAAACTAGAATTTTTTAGAAATAAGGTGGGACCCACAATAATATCAATTTGGTGCCAATAGAATTGTGACACGTGTCAAGTGGGCCCCGGTAGATGGCCATGTCATCGTTCGGGCTGCCCGAGGTACACAAAAGGGACAGAAATTGAAACTCGAGGTACATAAAAGGGACACAGAAACTCCGGGGTATACGATCGGGACAAAAGGAAAACTCGAGGTATACAAAAGGTGCTTAACCCTTAAATAATTCCAACAATCACCCACTTGGGCTATATTATTCTTGAGACAATTATATTCCAAAGTGTGCACAAAAGTGACTGCCTTTCTTGAAATATCTTCTTAAACAATCTAGTCCATCTACTACATTAGTATGAGATCAAAGCGGCCTTCGTTACATTTTATGCGTAACTGGACCAATCAATGGTCACCATACTAACATATTCAATGACATAGATCAAGTGTGGATGTGTAGCATGGAAATTACATGTAATGTGATCATACATGCCTATCTCCAACTGGTCCTCAAACCTTATGAGATCAAACATAATAACATGTTCAGAGAATAAACAAACTAAATGTACTTTATTCTGCAGAAAATACTAAGTGCGTCTGGAAATGAGAACATCAAAATACAAACTCCCACTAAAACTGTATTTCGTCAAACAATGACGAATCTGAAGCTCATATGAGCAATATGCTCATGAAAACTTAACTGGTAATCTCTTTAATGAGCGGATACGCAATAATGGAGTTTGTCCCAATATGTTCTGTATACACTTTCTCTCTCTGAACTCTTTATTTAACAGCAGAAATTTTAATGAGTTGCTGTTAATGATGGAATACACAAATCCTTATTAATTGTCACACAACATCCTTAATGGCTTTACTAATGCCATCCATAATTTGCAGCTTAGTGACAATTCCATAGCAATATTCCATACTCAGATGCCTCAAAACAGGCTATAAACTCAGCTGCCATACTGGAAGAAGCATTGAGTGTCTGCTTAACACTCTTTCAGAAATAGCTTCCTCAGCTAGTAAATAAATATAGCCTAAATATGGATCTATTACCTTAGTGGCATCCAACAAAATTAGAATCAGAATACCCAATGATCTCCACAGATTCTAATTTCATGTATGTGAGCATATACACTTTACTCTCTACAAATACCATATAACCCTTTTGTTGCTCTTTAATGATCCATTCTAGGGTTATTGAGATATTTTGTCTATATAATATCCCAGGAATATATGCTATATCCAAATGCATATATACTTGAGTATAAATAAGACCTTTAACTGTAGATGCATAATAAATTTTGCATCTTATACTCAGGGCATTAATTGAGACTAAACTTGTCTCCTTTAGAAATAGGGGTATTTCCTGGTTTAAAATCCTCTAATCCAAATTTGCTAAGAACTTTAATAAGATAACTCTTTTGTGACAATTCAAGAACACTTTGAGAATAATCTCAATGTATTTGAATTCCAAAGACAAAAGAGGCTACACCAGATCTTTTGTTTCTAAGAGTATTAGAAACTTCTTGGTTAGTACTTTATGCATATCTCACTATCAGCAAATGATATGTCGTTGACATATTAAACCAGGAAACTAGCTTTACTCCCACTGAACTTATGGTATACTAAATTTTCGCCTATATCTATCTCAAAACCGAATGAGATCATTATTAGACAAAAAAGTAATACTATTGACAGGAAGCTTGTTTAAGCTTATAGATAGATTCCTTTAATTTACAAACCATTTTCTTTGAGTCTACCAACACAAATTCTATGGTTGCAACATATAAATTGTCTCTTTAATGTTACCATTGAGAAACACAATCTTTATATCCATCTAATGCTCAATGAAAAATGAGCCATAAGTGCTAGTATTATTTTGAAAGAGTCTTTTCTTGAAACCGGAGAGAAAGATCCTTTAGAACCATTGCCACCCTTCAGAGTGTAGTCCTTTATGACAAGATGAGCCTCATATCTTTCAAAATTACCCTTTGAGTCCTTTTGGTGTCAAATAACTATTTGTGACCAATCGGTTTCTCACCTTCAGGCAATTTATCAAGATCCTAAATATCTTTGTCTTTCATAGACTTAATCTCATCATTGACAGCATCATTCCACTTTTGAGGATAAGAACTCTTTATGACTTCATGGAAGCTGATAAAATCATCTTCCATCAATCCTACATCATCCTTATGTTCTTAGGAAAAGACAATATAATCATCCGAATTTGCACTTCTCCTTTCTCAAGTGGAATTCTTTAGCGGCACTTGTTCTTGAGGTTGTTGAGTTTGAACCTTATGAATGATTTCTGAATTTCAGAGAAAGACTCCAACTGTGACACCCGGGGTCTATGAGGGCAGGAAGTGAATGCCGGTGTCGGGATGAGCATGGATAAGGAGCGGCTTCTGGCAGGCTTCTAGACGGAGGGGCACATGAATGAACCGAATCTACACCGGAATCAGAGAGATCCTGAGACTGTGTAGGGATGGGGTTGCACAGTTGGGGCGATTTCGTAATTATATGGGTATGAGACTGTATAATTAAGAATAGCTCAAATGAAGTAATTTCGAGGTTGTACAGGTATGGGACTGTATAATCGAGAATAGCTTAAACGGTTTGATGGGTACTAACTATATCAACAAGGTGCACCTACCTTTTCGGTGCTCATTCCAGAAAAACTCCAAAGTTAAGCGTGCTTGACTTGGAGCAATTCTAGGATGGGTGACCTCCTGGGAAGTTTTCCCCGGAAACATGCAAGTGAGGACAAAGCATGTTGGAAAGGTCCCGTGTTGGTCTGTAGTGACAGTCGACAAGCCGGGATGTTACAGTTGGTAGCGGAGCTCCAGGACTCCTCTAGTACGGTGCAGGGTTCGGGGACGAACCTAGCAGAAGCTGGTGGGCCTGTGACACCCGGGGTCTATGAGGGCGGGAAGTGAACGCCGGTGCCGGGATGAGCATGGACAAGGAGCAGCTTCTGGCAGGCTTCTAGACGGAGGGGCACATGAATGAACCAAATCTACACCAGAATCGGAGAGATCCTGAGACTGTGTAAGGATAGGGCTGCATAGTTGGGGCGATTTCATAATTAGCTTGACTTGGAGCAATTCTAGGATGGGTGACCTCCTGGGAAGTTTTCCCCAGAAACATGCAAGTGAGGACAAAGCATGTTGGAAAGGTCCCGTGTTGGTCTGTAGTGACAGTCGACAAGCCGGGACGTTACACCAACAATGTTATCTTGAATAACATCAGTGATGGAAACCTTATCATTGTCTATAAAAACCATAAGAAGAGAAATAAATTCCTCCTCAAGGACAATATTTTCCATCTTATATTCCCCTCCGAACTCAATTTCCTCAAGAAATCTAGATTCCTATCACAAAATAATTGGATTTAAGCTGCATCTTTAGTGCTTCTTCTTAGAGCGAAATTGGTAAAATAGAATGACTAATTATACATCTTACCATGTCCTTAAGCATTTTATTGCATCTTTCAATAATACCGTTCATGCTTAATTTTACACAACATTGTGTACTGGAAACCATATACCTCTAAGAATTAAGAGAAAGGCTTTTTAGATTTTCTACCTTATTTATTATATCTATCATTATGGCCACCAATAATAGATATAATAACTGTATTCTATATTAGTTAATTTCAATTTTGTACCATGCTTTATTATGCAAGATTCCAATATATGAAGCCTTAAATATAGGTTGTCATTTACAAATTGAGAACTAGTATCAATAGAATTTGAATTTTCAAAAGACCGAATTTATTATTTCTAAATGGACAAGAATAACCAGATTTGTCCAAAAATAGAAATAAACTAAATTCCATCTAAAATACCAAATTTATTATTTCTAAATGGACAAGAATTACCTGATTTGTCCATAATAGAAATAAACTAAATTTTGTATAAAAGATGGTACCAAAAGGTCTCTTTAAATTTCAAATACAATTCAGTTCTAATTAACAACCTATAAAGCCTCAGAGCTTCAATAAAGGTTGATTTACATATCATTGCCCCATAAAGATGTATCTTTCAACATCATTGGGCTTTTGGCACATCAACAAATCTTGCATGGATACACTTATCTGAATAGTAAAACTGAAATCTATCCATAAAGTGTGCCTTTGCACATAAGTCAAATTAACTTCAAAACAAACTAAGTACCTTTCTCAACACGCCCAACAGCACATGGTTGGGATATATTTCCACCCTTCTTGCAAAAGTACCAAGTAAATACCAAAGGTTGTTGCTTTTGCACCTTCCTTTGTGGCATCCCAATTGCAGCTTTATCTCCTCTTTTCCTTTTGTGGTCCTTAGAGGAATTTGCCAATCAAGCATTTTCTAATTGCTCTCTTGAAATATATAATCTTCTTGCACATAATAATTTTATCAAGAAATCTTGATTCCTTACGAGTATTTAACTCACTTTAGATTCACCATAAAGTGCAAGAAGATATATAAGTGCCAAATATGAGCAAAACTTTATACGGCTCTAACTTTAATGCCTTTAGGGTTAAGAGAAAAATGAGACATCTCAATGATGTACTCCCTTATATTCTCCATCCTCATGCTTAAAGAAACAAATTTTGACACTGATAAATTTATTTCAACCTTTATGCTCTCGGCAAAGTTCTTTTAAAGTCTCTCAAGAAATTTTTAAACGTTATCCTCAATGGACATACTGCCCTCTGAAAGTTTCTGGAATTGCATGTCTTATGAGCATGAGACTTATGTGATTATAATATTCCCACCTCTAAATATCCCGCTTAACCTTATGGAAAATTTTATCTGTATGAGGGATAAGTTAGTCTTTCCTTAGCACATAGCCTATATCTTATGCAATTAAGAACAATCATAATGTTCTCATCCACATCTCAAAATTTGTATCATTAGTATCATTAAGATTGATACTTACACACCAAATAAGCAGAAGATGTAACTTAGTAGAGAATTAACATTCAGCTCACAATTCCTTAAACTGCATGCAAAACATAGTAATTAAATTCAATCCGTGTGGTGGGCCCCAAAAAAGATACCTAGCACAACATTGATATTTTAGTCGTTGGACAGAAAATCATCAGCTTGTAAGTGGTACTCTCAATGTAGTAATCAAATATTGATGGTTAAACCTGTCAAATAATAAGCCTTTCGTTGGACCGACTTATTATTCACATGGTATACCGGATAATCATCACATATTTATTACCACAAGTATATGTGCAATTTGGCCAAATAGAGATCCTCCGTTGGGCTGATTACTATTCACATAAATAACACATACACACATCTCATATTTTAAAATAGATTAATCTACACAAGAGAGGTTATGTTGGTAACATGTTGTTTCAATTAATCTACTAAAATACTCGACATCCCAAAATAATATAATACTCAATATTGAATTTAATTTCAAACATATGTTTTGCAAGGAATAAAATTTTCCTTAATTTTAGTCGACTTGGGCAAATTGTAAAACAATATACTTGCAAAGACTAAAATACAAGTCTGTCACGTAGAGACTGGAATGACAGAAACCAAAAATGTAGGGACCAAAGTGAAAATTATTGTAGAAATCGCTGGACCTTATGCGATTTTAACCTAATGCAAAATTCTCAATATCCCCACCGGAATGGTGGCGCATGCCACACCACAGACATATTACGATTGAGTATACAATTGAGTATACAGAAGTATTTGTTGAAAACAATAAAAATCGCATAGTATATCCAAATAACGCAACCAACCAGTAATTGTTTTGTTATATCCAAAACAGAAAATCCAAAACAGCAAAACAAAACATGAATGCCAATCCAAGCAGCCACAATATGTCATGAAAAGATAATTCATTAGGCACAGGATATTATAATTGGCATATTAACAATCCCAAAACCAAGCCACCGAGTCATGTGCATAAAACGAATTTAACAATTCATCATGTGCTGCCAATAAATTGAAATCAATGATTGTTCTGCAAAACAATAAAATCGATTCGTCCGAATTGCAAACCAAATTTACTCTAATCATACCTCCCACCGTATGCCAATTTCAATACGCAATTCAATTAATAATAGCTATACACGCATGCGATTGGCAGCCAAAGTCTACCATGCAAAAATTGAAATTGCTTCCTCCAAAAAATTGATCGAGAAGAGTAAACTTAATGATGTTTAATAATTTATTCAAGTAGGCTCCGCTACCACTTGTTAGAATAATTACTTTATGCCTCAAATATCTTGACAAATTATTAGACAATCAATAACAATAATCAGGTATAGCAAGGCGTACCTAATCCATGATGAACAAACTTGAACAGTGACTTGAGAAGATTGGGAGCTTCCAAGATTTGGTTCCAACGCCTTGTGTGTTTTCTGTGATGGGGCAGAAAAAACTGACGCAGGAATAATCTTGGGGACCACAACCCTATATTATATCCTTTATATACTAGGTCAATTAGGGTGCCCATAAAATCCTAATTACTAGTATTGGGTTTCTACACATAAAAGCCCATACTAATATAGATGTCTCTAGAGCCCAAAATAGATCACTTAATGGCCCCATAAAATTAGACAGTCTTTAATATAATTGTAATTAATAATATAAGCCCATATATATTAAATAATTCCAACACATGTTACTTGTTTGAGAAACCATGGGTAAAAACTGGGGATAACGAATTCGCGAGTCCTATATCTTTTATCGAAAATCTCATTTGAGTCCTAAAAAAGAAAAACACCTATTTCGAGTCCTATAACATTCAAAAGTTACACTATTTGAGTCCCCGTCCAATTTTCCGTTAACTTTTTGCTGACCTGGAAGTTAAGTCAATACGTGGAAAATGATATAAATTTAAAAAATTAGGCAGAAAAAATACATGACAATTAATAATCAATCAATGACAGTTAATAATTAATTAATAAAAATTAATATTTAAATTGAGATTAATTTAACAAAATAAAAACTCAACTTACACTCTTTCTTCTTCACTCCCACCCTCATTCTTTTTCCTAAACGCCGCCCAGTAAACAACCCACAACCGCCGGCCACAATAAACACCACTGTCCTCCACTACTCGAACAAGAATCCACCACCGAGAACAAAATTCTACAAAGCACAACAACACTGTCTGCAAGCCAACACAAACCCTCAATCTTTTTTCTTCAGATTAAATCTCAAAGAATAGAACTTTCCACTCCTCGGATCTCTTTTTTTTTTGTGGGTTTCTTCCTTTTGTTGATGGGTACTAATCTCTCTTCAATTTTCATAGACCTAAGAAAGCCAGTGAAGGTTTTCTCAGGCCAAAAGCTAAGAACAACCCCAGTTTACAAGCTCTTCTTGAACACATCATCCCGTTCCTCCCTTGCATCCTCTCTATTTAATCTTCAACTCGTTTCTTCATGGCCAACCATGGATCCCAAGATCGAATTCTAGTGCCCCAATCTCCACCGGAACCACCATCATCGACGTCACTTGCAACGGCGGCGACGTCACTTTGGTGTGTTCGATCAACACAAGAAGAAGCGAGCCATTGAGCTCAGGAAGATTTCCACCCGATTAGGCCCTACTTTCGTCAAGCTAGGCCAAGGGTTATCCACCCGACTCGACATCTGCCACCCCCCCCCCCCCCCGAGTACCTCGAGGAGCTATCCGAGCTTCAGGTACCTTGTTTTGCAATCTAGGATTTAATTGAATTGGTAGTGAAATTACACTTCTGATTAGCCAGCCAAACGGAACAGGATGCCTTGCCTATGTTCCCGGACCATATCTCCGACCTCGATTGCGGCGCCGATTTGGACGGAGTGGGCGGGGTGTATAGGGGGTACGCGCCGTCGCAAAATGGGGGCGGCACGCAGAAGCTCCCAGTGATGCTCTGCTCCCCCCTCTCCTCTTCCTTTCCCCTGTGATTTTTCTTTTTTGCCTTGTTGTTCTAATTGGGTTTTCATTTGGATTGTGCGGCTCGGATTGGCCGTGGTGGTCCTTATGGGGTTTGGTTTTTTGGGATAGTGTCAGGGTGTCTCAGCAAAATTGCTACCCATCAAGGATAACTTCTCCCCCCTTTTTTTGGTTAATTTGTGATAAGATGACTTTTGTATGTTTGGCTTGGTTGGATATTTGTTGGGGAAGGTGACGCCACCGTCGTTGATTGTGGGGGTGGACATGGCAAGAGAGGGAGGTCAGTCTTCGTTTAATTGTTTTTGTTTTTTTATTATTTTTAAGAAATCAATGATTTGTTTTTAAATTTTTTATATGGCTGCTTGTGTGTCATATTATTTTTGTCATTGATGATGTGGAAGTGATGTGGACGAAGAAAAGTCAAAGATAACAGAAAAATTGACGGAAATTTGAACGGAGACTCGTTTGGTGCTATTTTAAAACGTTATAGGACTCGAAATATGCGTTTTTCTTTTTCAGGACTCAAATGAGATTTGCGAAAAATATATAGGACACGCGAAGTCGTTAAAAAGTGTGCAACCCCGTGAATGGGAACTCATCATATTTGATACAATAAAAGTTTCAAACATTCCTCAACTACTATGGAAGGGAACTATGGACTTCGTATCAAATTCTAGTTTAGAGGGTGCCCGAAAACAAAATTTGTGGTCTAAATTGTGGAGAGCTTTTATGGGCATTGGTTGAGGTACTCAAATGTGATTGAATCTACTTTAGAACACAAGTCTAGGCGAAAACCTAGAGCAGCATCGGCATCGGCATCAGCAATTGCATCCTTACTAGCTAGAAGCTCCACTATTTGCAGGTGACAAGTCATCAAGGACAAGGATGTGTAAGATATGCATGGAAGAGATGATAATATATAGATTCTCAGTCACTTTCATGCCTTGTTCATATCGATTCCATAGCTCATGTATTCAGCAATGGCTGAAAGAAAATCATGTCTGTCCACTTTGTCGATTCAAACTCCCAACTGATGATAGATGATGAGGATGAATATATATCTCAATTCCAACATTACTTCATTACCTTTAACTTGTTTAGCATTTATATCCTCGGGATATATCTCCAGACATTCATGTTATTCTAATCGTTAACATTGATTTTGTTAATAATTAATCAGTATCCGAGTAAAATATTTCATTGATCTGTATTTGATTAATTATGTCGTGGTTGTGGGTGTACCATCGCCTCAATTTTCTTGGTATATATTTAAATTGAATATTTTTTTACTATAAGGACGCATTGCCTTACTACTTAATTGGCTTCGGCATCTTTTCTATACCATTATTTTCGTTTGTTGACAATATACATTTGTTGGTTTTTTCAATTCATCGTTTACCATTTATTGAATCATAATGGGCAAATTATCTATCTACCTATCGACAAAAAAAATTGTCTATACCGAGGTATTTTGAATTTGAGTCTTGAGGATGCAAATACTTAAAAACTTCATTGGGTTAGGGGTTAACCTATATGTTTTTTTATCATATTAAAAACTTCATTGGGTTAGGGGTTAACCTATATGTTTTTTTATCATACCTTTAGTGCGGAGGTAATTGGCTTAGTATACTAGTACTTAATGAAAACATATAATAAATATTATTTGGGTTGAGTTTTTTTATTATTATTTTAAACCTGATTTAATTAATTACACGCATACAATTAAACAAACCTCCATTTGAGCACTCTTCACTCGGGGCATGTTAACTATAGCTGGGGCCTTATGTCCCCGTTGTATGCGAGGCATGGAAGATGAGAGGCACTTGTTCCTTTCATTGTCCTTTTGTTCTTACTCTGTGGCAACGTCTTCTACGTTGGTGGGGGGTTTCTTGGGTGGTTCCTGCAACTTTGGAAGCTGGGTTGCTTCAGTGGCCTGACCTTGCAGGGTCACCCTGTGCACAGGAGGCTTGGATGACGGTGGGACTTGCTATGTTGTGGTCTTTGTGGTTAGCTAGGAACTCTTTGATCTTTGAATCCAAAACTCAAGCCCCTGACGTGTTTTTTGATTTGGTGATTACTAGAGCCTGTTGGTGGTTTAAGGTGGCACATCCCCGTTTTCCTTATTCAACTGGGCATGTCATCTCGTTTTCAGAAACACTCAAAGGGTGGTCCACGGGTCGTCGCTTACGTTTTCACAATTCCTAGAACTTAAGCTTTCTTTTTCACAGTGTTGCAACTCTGTCTTTTTAGGCTTGTACATTCTGCACCTGTACATATATCATGCTTTTACATTAATAAAGCAATCGATTACTATAAAAAAAAAAAACCTCCATTTGAGCACATACTCTTTGTTCTTTCTACCCCATAAAAAAAAAGTGAGAACATGAGTGTTACTTTTGTTTACTCTACCTTATCACAAAAATTTTGCATTCATGCTGATTAAATTTCATAGATTTATAATATATTAATGGCATAAAAGAATTTCAATTTTAAATCTATTGTATATTTAGGATGATTGGTTTTGGAATTGTTACACAACAGTAGGTGATGGTAATGGCATTGATTGGATGACCACACCAACTCAATGTCTTTTACCTCGTCTAAGGAATCATTGCTACAATGTCACGATACAAAAACTCTACATCAATCACCAATTATCAGAAACATAGGTAGATGTCTGCCAAATAATCCAGGATTTAAATGATATATATTTTCTCGCCAATTATGGTGCTCATCAAATCTTGGAGAGCAACATTAATAAAAAACGTTTACCTCATCTAAAAAACCTAATAGTTTTATACATTTAATGTATTTATATTAGTGATTATGAAGCGCCCCGACCCGTATTCACCGTACAGGGTAAACACGTGCCAGAACTGTTCTAACTACAGTAGCAGACAGTTCATACCATGTGAAATACAATACAAGCAAACCCCAAATACAATATCCGTCACCCGATCTCGGGGACCATTATACAAGCCAACACTCCAATCCAAACAACATCAAATATAATACAGCAGCTACAGCAATTTCACAATAGAAAGACAAGCAGCGGAAGACTAAAATGCAGATGCAGCGGGGTATGGATCCGGGTCAAGTGGAGAAGTAAGCAGCAGCCATCGAACATCGTACCTGAACTACGATCAACCAAACCTACGGGATGAAACCCCGCAGGCGAGGGGTGAGTCCGAAGTGCTCACCGACGAAAGATAAACAAAGATATATTCAACCATAATACTTTCGAGGTAAACACAACAAGCACTACAATAAGCTCAACCATTCACAACATAAGAAAAATTTCCATAACAAATAAATCAAGACCAAAAGAATGCTTAATTATTTTTATTACCAATTTTATCTTTCGGGCCCCGTCACTGGACAAGCTAGGGTCGTACCTGGTTATTAACTAATTCTGGATGCCAGGCCCCACCACATTCTGGGATCAACATCCCCATATCTCAAATCCGGGATCAACATCCCAATATCTCAAATCCGGGATCAACATCCCAATATCACAAATCCGGGATCAACATCCCAATATCTCAAATCCGGGGTCAACACCCCAACCAACATACCCTCTGGCAAGACACCACAGAACTAGTCTCTAACCATCTAGTCGTACCACTACTTTCCAAGTGACAATTACATCATCATCTCACTTTCAGTTTCAGTTCCGTTTCCAATACTCATTATTCTTTACCCAATTATCCACATTGACCAATTCATCATTATCCTCTACACAATATCACAAATCCAATAACACAGTCTAACATCAACAACAACAACATCACAGCAGTCATAATCATCACAGATTATTTCTCAAGCTCAACCAATCCGCAATTTCACATCACTAACTACACACAATTAACAGTACAACAATTATTCACAGTATCCACATAATCATTCCACACAGCCCAGCAACTGCAACAACATTCATGGCAATCAAATAACTAACAAGGATCAATTCAACGGTTCAGTCAAACAACAAAGCATACACAGTATTATGGGCACATATCAAGGTTTATCTATCCTCACCTTAGCCGATATCAAGTTTGGAACTGTCCAACTGACTCCAAGTCCGGCTCCTCAGGTATCAGCTCGTTATCAACTCCTATATCAACAAATAATATGCACATATAAGTGGTATGCAATGTCATGCTACTACTGTATTTACGAAATTAAATACCGACTCGTCTCGGTTACTTCCCCGTGTTATTCCTATTATCGTCATAATTCACCATTTAATTACATAGGTCGGAAATATTTACCATAACTATATCCGATTATTATCCCAGTACGTATCTATTTTGATAATATCCTTTCCAGTTTATTTCTATAAGTATGTACTTTCCAAAGTATTATTGTTCACCGTATGTATACATATTCTGGGGTATTTATTTTCCCTTAAATATCCGTATATCACCTAAATTATTCCAATTGTACCAATATAATTATTTATTTTGTTTTTATTATTTTTCTCCATTTCAGATTTTATTTTTCCCCTTTTTCTCTTTTTTTTTTT
>JAKUCV010006364.1:0-49021 GCA_028386065.3 Turnera subulata
TCATGCATACATAAATCATTTAACAAGGAATTTAATTAAATGATGCTCCTACTAAGAATCAATAAAATGATAACAAGTAGGCCAAGATCCACATTTCACTACAACATAAGTCAGCTAGGGCTGATCACCTACATCATAGCTATTTAGGTAGACAACTCTTGTCAATTACATCTCTATGCAACTCTTGGATAGTTGAGTGGACAACACCTTGTCCAAATCTATCTTATAGACATTCCTCAACCCTTGCCTCTAGGTTCTTAATCCTATTAAGGTAACCTAGTTAAGTCCACACCCACAACAAGCAATCGGGATATTACAATTATCCACTCGAACCTTGCTAGGATAAACATAGGCACCTTGCTAGGGCAAAACCTACCTAGTGTTGATCTAAGCAATGATTAGTGCTCATCATGGAAGGCAACTAAGAACTTAATATATTTTATCAACATATGTTCATACATCTCATGCATAGAAAACATTTAATCATATATTGATGTTAAGCAAATTTGGAAAACAAAAATGCAAGAGAACATCGATGTTTTTCACAAAACATCGATGTTGTGACAAGTAAACATCGATGTTTACACTTAAACATCGATGTTGTGAAAGTCTAACTTTCCCAACAAATTGGCAGTAGCTCAAAAACACCGATGTTTGCAAATCCAACATCGATGTTTTGAGTGCTTGAAGTCCAAACAATTTGGCCGAGTCTCAAAAACATCGATGTTGTACAATATAACATCGATGTTTTGAGTACCCTGAAAGTTCAAGATTTGGCAGTAGCATAATAACATCGATGTTGGATTGGAACATCGATGTTTAAACTTCTTGAACCTTATAACATCGATGTTGTAAAAACAAACATCGATGTTATTCGAGTTCTGGAAATTTATTCAATTTGGCCGAAGCAAAATAACATCGATGTTGTCACTTACAACATCGATGTTGTTGAGCGCCTGCATGAGAACATCGATGTTTGGTCACCCAACATCGATGTTTTGAAGATTCTGCCGATTCCAGCTTCATCTAAACATCGATGTTGGCGACACAACATCGATGTTTTGAAGGTTCGGCAAATCCTCAAGCCATGCCAACATCGATGTTTGGTCACACCAACATCGATGTTTTGGCCATACAACCCTTGAACGACAATCGTTCAAAACATAAACCGACACTCGGTTTTCCTTAATCGAACTCTTCGATCTACTACCATAAACACCTTAATTGATATCTCATACCAATCAAGTGCTTCTTGTCAAAACACTTTTGACAAATCAACATGCATATCTCATATACTCAATTGAACACAATATGGCATGATCATGCTATATCACATAAAACATATCATGCATATTTACTCAAAACATACCAAACCTATGCACATATTTGCATGGCAAATCATATATACCAAAACAAAACTTAGCATATCATATGATAACCACAAAACCCATCATATTCAAAATCACCTAGCATATCACATATACAAGTTGATTCCTACACATGCTTAGATGATCATATCACATATGCATCATTTACACGGTCTAAGAGCGTCACAAGTTGCTCCGCTACCACTGTAAGTTTCCCTAGAGTATATGACATTCATATAGAAGCAAAAAGATGCAGCGGAAGACAAGGGAAACAACCAAGAACACATGTGAAGCTAGTAAACCGTATAACAAAATTTACGTACCTGTAAGATTAGGGTCTTTCACCTAATAGTTGTGTAGAATCAGTAAGAGCAAGAAGAAGCCCTGCTCCTCTATGGTATCCACACGAACCGTGATCGGCTTCGAGTCGTCACACGAATCAAGCCTCGAGCACTCCCACTTGATGTGCTAGCAACAAGGTAGGAGCTAGTGTGTGTGTGGGGTGTTTTGGAATGCTAATGCTCTTGCTTCTTTCACAAAGAAGAAGAACTCAAAGGAGGTGTTTTCAGAGAGTTTTTGGGGCTGCCAAAAACGTGGTGAAGGGGTGAGAATGAGCTAGAGTCATCAACTCACAATGCCTATCCCCACACATCCATAATGCCCATACACAACCATGTGAGTGCCAACTCATAAAGGCAAAACAAAGTGGCCAACATAGCCAACATGTTTCCACTAACACTTAGTGGGAATAATCATCACATGGCTGCATTAAAGACTCCACTAATCTGATACTTAGTGAATCAAACCATCCCAAAAACGACCCTGGTCCAACCACGGTCCAACCGCGGTCCAACCACACCCGGTCCAACCATGGTCCAACCACGGTTCAACCATCTGCTCGAATCATCGGTTCTATGTGTGTGACCCTGTAGGCACTTGTAACGTCCGGCAATGATTGTAAAATCTCATTTTACAATCATAAACAAAGAGCGGCGTCTAGCAACACATCATTGCTACCCGAACGACAAGATCAGAACTGATTCACTATGCCTCGGAATATGTCATCGTCCTATCGTCCCATTATCAAGATTAGACCGAGACATGGAAACGTCAATCTCGTATATGTCTAATCTCGGTTTCTTGATCCTCGAGTTAACTGTATAAAACGGATACCCGTGATATCATCATATCACCCTATCCGAGCATGGCCATGCATTTTAACAGTTCAACTCTATCAAGAAACCTACTCGATAATATACCCGTTATATAGGTCGGACGAATCCCCTCTTGATCAATCAAAACCCACTACATACTCGTCATATACCCGATGATTACCCTTATGTCCACCCAGTTACGGATGACTAGGAATAATATCAAGGTACATGATTCATATGTTGGATACCTTGACGATCTCAGGTCGGAGGACAATCACATCTATAAGAAAACGCTATCGACATACATAAAACGTTCCATGTAGCGTTCTTATGTGGGTCGGTCCGGTCAACAAGATCCCCATCTTGTACCCGTATGTAGAATTCGTAAGTCATACAATCCTCAACATACGCTAGTCTTATTTTATTATTACAACCCAACCATAATAATAAACGACTAGGGACTTTTAAGAATATACATATCAAATACATATACACTAGGGTTATATATATGTGCAAGCGATTATCTCATAATCATATATATAGGCATAACCTCAAATATGTATACATGAATACAATCATCCATAAATTGGCTTTTGGGCATATTACTAACAGGCTCCCCAACCAGTTATTTGGCGCACAAGAGTTATTCAAGTGCCTAGTAATCCTCTGGTACGTACAAGCCCAGCTTGCACTACCTGTACAATCAATTGGCCAACAATTCACATGATGCATATGTATGCAAATGCTATGCACAGCCCCAATTCGTGGGCAGCAGCACAAGCTTTTACAAACCAACAATTCCACTAGCACATCACAGCAACAATCAAGCACCATAAGTGCACAACAAGGCAGCCATGGGCTTTCTGCCCAACATAGAATGCAATCATAAACATACCAAACATAAATTCCTAACTTACTTAAAGATACGATGCCTCCCTAGGCCTTTCCTCCTTTTGAGACTCCTTGTTATCCCCTGCCATACAAGTAACTATACATCAGTCACAAGTACAATAGTCATAGACAACAAGTAGACATATGAAGCATACATTTTGTGCACTTGGTGCGCCAATTGGCCAACTCTAGGCCAACTGGGCACTCCTTGGTGCACCAACACACATATAGCCTGCCATTAGTTTCCCCCTTAACCACTAGAATTCCTTGCTCGGGCCAATTGGTTTCCCTCACAACCAACTGTGCACCTGCAAGGTCAATAGGCTGCCATGGTGTCAATTAATGTTAAACAATTCTTGCTACAAGGGGCACTAACACTTAATCCAAGACATAACCTCTACGGTGTATAAATACAATTACATAATGAAGAGAGCCGAGTCGACTATACCCATCGACCTACTGTCCGTTCACTCATTCTCGCACCTGCAAGGCAAGGGGAGATATAGGGGGTGAGTATAAAACTCAGTACGCGAATGTGCACACAAGCAATAACCACTCAAGGCATGCAATGCTCAACAAACGTGCTACCAATCAGCAAGGTATTCGGTCCTCCGTGATCAGGCCCACGGGTAAAGAATGCAGAATGTTTGTGTTCGAATTTAAAGTGTTATGAGTAGAAACATATGGAGGGAAGGTTTATGAATGGTCTAGACGAATACCACATGTGAGGGTATTGGTGTTGGTTTGGATTACTTGGAGTTAATTTATGGATTACTAAGTTCTCATGAAGTAGGATTTGAGGTAGCCTTGGATACTCTTCTTGAAATAGGATGTCTTAAGTGTAAAGGAGTGGTTCGTATACTAAGAACCATAGCTCGATGGTAGCTAGGAAAGGACAACGGAGTTAGTATGCGGAGTATTATGTTTTGAAGAAGTATGGTGAGGGAATTGGGGATGAATTTGAAGTATTATACCTTCTGTGAGGTATAAGCGAAGTGGCGCTGCGGAAGCGTGATTAGCTTGTTTGGGATGCAATTGGAGCTGCGGTTGTCCAATTCGTCCGAGCAGAATATTTTTGGTCGCTTAGTTGGTACAATTGGTGTACTTATGTATGCAATAGTGTACATCACTGTGAGAGCAGTGTACCTTGTGGCCCGGTTGGGGCAATTGATTCGGTTGGCCAATTAGAGTGCCAGTGCACGCACCAGGGTGCGATTGGTGCATTTTGTTGCTCGATAGGCTGATTACTATCCGAGAACACGCACTTTTGTGCGAGTGGTGCATTTTGAGGTTCGGTTGGGGATAATTGGCCTTGAGTGCCAATTGACACAATTGTATGCAGCTAGTGCACCATTATGGGGTGAACAAGAGATAGGAGGTTTTAGTGATGAGAAAATGAACATATGGGTTAAGAAAGCTTAGTGAGCTATGTATCATGTTAAAGAGTTATAGTGGGAACTCATATGGTTACATTTTGAAGGCTAACAGTACATTGTAAAATTTTACTTACTTTTACTATGTGGCCACAATTTATATTGTTTTCGTAATATTTTGAAAGAAATATGTAAGTATTGTTTAGCCTATCCATTTGTACTATGGAAAGGAGTGATAAATAGTCAATAGCACTAGAATTTATAAGATTCCGATTAAGTTGTCAAGGTATGTGAAACGGGTTTGTGAGAAATGACATTAAGTTTGGATTGTACATTGTAAGTATCAAGCTTGGGAGACATTAAGGAGTTGGGATTGAACTCGAGAATGAATTTTGAGGCCATGGATAAGAGATACATTTAAATAAATTAAGAGCTGAGTAGTACAATTGAGATACATTGGAAGTAATGAGGAATAATAGAATAGTATATGAGCATATTCGGGAAGATGATTGTGAGTTATACAAACGGGTTGACATTATCTATAAGGATAGAGAAACTACTGAATTTCGCGGACGAAATTTTTAAAGGAGGCGATGATGTGATACCTCGGGTACACCCAGGTCCTAGGGGGATACTTATTTGATGAGAGCCAGGTGTTACTTGTCCTTCGAGGACATTCTTGTTAGTTGGATCGTGTATTCAGTATCTTGTGCGTGATGCTCACATTTCATGTGTACATGATACTATGGGTTTTGGATCGATAACACATGCTAGTAGTGGATTGAGGACAATGGTGCGCATTGGCTTAACCTAATGTGCACAAATAGGTTCGCGGTGACCCGATGGCACGGTTGACCTATTTAGGGGATACCGAGTGCTCAACTTTATTAATCAGTCGATAAAGTGATGGATTATGTTAGGAATATATTAATTAGGTGCAATTGGTGCATTGGAGGCACAATTGCCCAAAAGAGATACCCGTTCGCACGGGTTGGCACAAATGGTGCACAAAGGGGAGCACGGTTGACCTATTTAGGGGATACCGAGTGCTCAACTTTATTAATCAGTCGATAAAGTGATGGATTATGTTAGGAATATATTAATTAGGTGCAATTGGTGCATTGGAGGCACAATTGCCCAAAAGAGATACCCGTTCGCACGGGTTGGCACAAATGGTGCACAAAGGGGGCACTGGGGTGCTCGTTGCTGCACAATCAGACCCGATGATGTGTAAATTCATGATTGGCCAAACCGACCAATCAGAATGAGGCATGTGGCTCGGGAATAAGGTGCTGGAGGCTTAAGGTGTACAAGCTAGCAGCTTGTGTGGCACGGGCTAATTGGCCATGGATACGCATGAGGTGGCATTTTGGTGCATGTGGCACCTAAAGAGGAAGAGGTGGCAAGTAGGCTGATGACTCACCTACTTGGGCAAGTCTTAAGAGGTGAAGCAAGCACCTCTCCCTCCTCTAATCTCTGCCAATTTCGTGGTTAAGGGCTGGAGAGAAAAGAGAGTGGAGAAAGAGAGGAAAAGAAGAGGTGAGGAGAGGTGAGGGGAGGTGAGGCTTGGGTGGTTTTGCTCTCGGGCAGAATGACCTTTCCTCACTAAAATGAGGATTTCGGCCAACCCACTGTTTGGAATTAAGTGAAACGAAAGCCTATGGTTAGCTAACATCCCTAGCTTTCATATGGCACCGGTTTGGTGGATTTTAGAGCTTAACTGAGCGAGTTATGCTCTCCCCAAATGGACTGGTCTACAGCATCCATAGCAACCCTTTCCTACTTCCACTCTGGAACGGGCAAAGGCTGCAGCAAACCAGGTACCTTTTGGTGCTCCCCCTTAACCTGTTGGCATGTTAAGCACTTAGCAACATTATCAGCTATATCTCTTTTCATATTATTCCACCAGTAATGTTGTTTAAGATTAGGATACATCTTAGTAGAACCTGGATGCATAGTATAACGAGACTGATGCGCCTCATCCATAAGCTTACTGCGGAGATTACCAACCTCAGAAACATAGATGAAGTATATCTTTGAACAGCGGGACTTGAATCTTAAACAACGTAGATGGGTTGAGCTACTCAAAGATTATGATTGTGTGATCAAATATCACCCGAGAAAGGCTAATGTAGTGGCTGATGCGTTGAGTCGGAAATCGATGGGCAGTCTTGCACACTAGAGTATGACCAGAAGGTCTGTTATAGCGGATTGGCATAAGTTGCTCGATGAAGGATTGCAATTTGAAGTTTCTGAAATGGGTACACTTTTGGCACATTATCAAGTGCGACCCACTTTGATTGGTGAAATTATTATAGCGCAGGAGGAGGATATTGAAACAAAAGCTTGGAAAGAAAAAGCTAGCAGAGAAGAGTTAGCAGAGTTTGTGGTCCAAGCTGTCACGCCCCCACAAGCGTAACCGGCCAGGTGCCTAGAGCAACTAACGTGCCACTGAGGTGCTCTAACGTGCCACTGAGGCACCCTCAGACCTTATCAACCAATACGACAGAAGTTAAAGACTTCGGCCACATAGTTAGATCTTAACAAATACACAATAGTGTGAACCACAGGTTGCAAACTTTTATTCGTACACTATCACACATAAGAGGCAGCCTTCAGTATTAACAGTTCGCACACAATATAACCAACATAAGTTACAAAACCATGCAGAAAGGGCACTACCCAACAAGCCTACATCAGTTTGGTTTATTTATACACAAAAGTAGAACCTAGTCAAAGTTTGCTAATACCCATCTTTAAGGATCCCTCATGTCCGGGTCCTCCCACACTGGCTTATTCCTCTCTCCCAAACCTGAAAGTAAAGTTATGGGAAAGGGGTGAGTTTACAACTCAGTAAGAAAGGAAAAAATGCACGGAATGCTCATAATGCATGCAATGCTAAACATGAGCATCATCAAGTAAATTCCATAGCTTCCCTGCTTCCAACACCTCATTGGTAGGGGAAACAATGCTCTATGGTGACTATATAGTCGGGCAGCAGTGTTTGTACCGATTCTTAACCAACAGCCCCCAATACGAGGCATTCCGAGTCATGGGAAGTGCACATGACTTGCTGCCTAGCTATACAACCCCTAGTAGCCATTGTTTGAACCTGCTTTTGGAACTAAGCGGGCAGTACCCTCCGCAAGGCTCCCCAACCTGTTATTTGGCGCACAAGAGTTATTCAAATGCCCAGTAATCCTCTGGTACGTACAAGCCTAGCTTGCACTACCTGTACAATCAACTGGCCAACGATTCACATGATGCATATGTATGCAAATGCTATGCACAGCCCCAATTCATGGGCAGCAGCTCAAGCCTTTATAAACCAACAATTCCACTAGCACATCACAGCAACAATCAAGCACCATAAGTGCACAACAAGGCAGCCATGGGCTTTCTGCCCAATATAGAATGCAATCATAAACATACCAAACATAAATCCCTAACTTACTTAAAGATACGATGCCTCCCTAGGCCTTCCCTCCTTTTGAGGCTCCTTGTTATCCCCTGCCGTACAAGTAACTATACATCAGTCATAAGTACAATAGTCATAGACAACAAGTAAACATATGAGGCATACATTTTGTGCACTTGGTGCGCCAATTATCCAACTCTAGGCCAACCGGGCACTCCTTGGTGCACCAACACACATATAGCCTGCCATTAGTTTCCCCCTTAACCACTAGAATTCCTTGCTCGGGCCAATTGGTTTCCCTCATAACCAACTGTGCACCTGCAAGGTCAATAGGCTGCCATGGTGCCAATTACTTGTACTGGACAAGTCAATTTTGGCCATGGAAAGACCAATTCCGCACCAGACCCTCAGAATTCTGCCATTACTAACCTTTCCAGTCCTTGTTCTTCTTAGTCTCTTTAGCCCTTAAGATTCTCTAAGCCCTCCTCATCACCACGAATTTGGGCAGCAGTATGAGGGGCTTGAGGTGCTTGCTTCCCTTTTGTTGCATGGGCAAGCAGGTGACTAAGCAGCCACTTGCAAGCCTAGCAACCTTAGTGGCGACACCTCCTGCTTACCCTCATACTTACCCAGCAGCTTGGTGGCAACACCTCATGCTTCTTTACCACCTCCTGCTTAGGCCTTTTAACCAACCAACTCTAACTTCTTACCTTCATTAACCTTTACCTTCAGTAACTCCACCTCACACTTAGCAGCTCCTGGTTGGCTGCGCCCTTTTGGGCAAAGGAAGCAACTCTTGGCATGCCATTGGCTCCATAACGTGCCAATTGCACACCAACAGCACAATTGTGCTCCTATCACACACACTCAGTCCAGACCAAGCTCTCACCATCAAGTAAATTATTTTTCGAGGCTCTCGTTGTACGTAGGGCCTCACATCACCTCCTCCTTACAAGAAATTCGTCCGCGAATTTTACCTGAGAATAAATGCAGATATTTGTCTAACTTCTCCTTCTCGGATTCCCAAGTAACCTCTCTTCCTTTGGGATCTTCCCATACAACTTTAACTGAGGTCACCTCCTTATTGCGCATCCTGCGTACTTGGGTGTCTACAATCTTCATAGGTATAGCCTTGTAGGTTAGTTCTTCCCCCAACTGTATTTCTTGCGGTGCCAATATGTGTGAAGGGTCTGATACATACTTACGTAGCATCGACACATGAAATACTGGATGGATTTGAGACATGTTCGGTGGCAACGCAAGCTGATATGCTTCCGAGCCAATCCTCTCCAGTACCTCAAAGGGTCTCAAAAATCGGGGACTTAGTTTCCCCTTTTTACCAAAAGGCATCACACCCTTAGTCGGTGAGACCTTCAAGAAGACCATATCACCAACATAAAATTTCAAGTCCCGTCTCCGATTATCCACATAAGATTTCTGCCTCCTTTGTGCCGCAACAAGATTGTCCCGCGCGACTTTTACTTTTTCCGCAGTTAATTCTACAATTTCTGGGCCTAACAGTTTTTTAACCCACCTCGTCCCAGCAGACAGATGTGCGGCATCTTCAACCATACAATGCTTCGTATGGTACCATGGCAATGCTGGATTGATAACTATTATTATAAGCAAACTCAACAAGTGATAAGTACTTGTTCCAACTACCTCCACAACTTTGGACACTAGCCCTCAGCATGTCTTCTAAAATTTGGATTACTCGTTCACTCTGGCCATCAGTTTGTGGATGAAATGCCGTACTTAGATCAAGCTTTGTGCCCATTGTTTCCTGGAAATTCTGCCAAAACCTGGATGTGAATTGAGGACCTCGTTCTGACACAATAGACACAGGTACACCATGCAATCTCACGATCTCATCAATAAAAACTTGGGCCAACTTAGTAAAACAAAAGCTAGCAGAAAAGAGTTAGTAGGGTTTGTGGTATCTGATGATGGTATTCTAAAGTTTGGTACCCGAGTCTATGTTCCTGAGGTTGGTAATCTCCGCAGTAAGCTTTTGGATGAGGCACATCAGTCTCGTTATACTATGCATCCAGGTTCTACTAAGATGCATTGTGATCTTAAACAACTTTACTGGTGGAATAATATGAAAAGAGATGTAGCTGAATATGTTGCTAAGTGCTTAACATGCCAACAGGTTAAGAGGGAGCACCAAAAGGTACCTGGTTTGCTGCAGCCTTTTCCCGTTCCAGAGTGAAAGTGGGAAAGGGTTGCTATGGACTTTGTTAGTGGATTGCCAAAAACTTCTGGCGGGTTTGATTCTATTTGGGTTGTTGTGGACAGACTGACCTAATCTGCCCACTTCTTACCAGTAAAAACAACCTACAACTTCACTAAGTTGGCCCAAGTTTTTATTGATGAGATCGTGAGATTGCATGGTGTACCTGTGTCTATTGTGTCAGATCGAGGTCCTCAATTCACATCCAGGTTTTGGCAGAATTTCCAGGATGCAATGGGCACAAAGCTTGATCTAAGTACGACATTTCATCCACAAACTGATGGCCAGAGTGAACGAGTAATCCAAATTTAGAAGACATGCTGAGGGCTAGTGTCCAAAGTTATGGAGGTAGCTGGAACAAGTACTTATCACTTGTGGAGTTTGCTTATAATAACAGTTATCAATCCAGCATTGGCATGGTACCATATGAAGCATTGTATGGTCGAAGATGCCGCACACCCGTCTGTTGGGACGAGGTGAGTGTAAGAAAACTGTTAGACCCAGAAATTGTGGAATTAACTGCGAAAAAAGTAAAGGTGGCGCGGGACAATCTTGTTGCGGCACAAAGCAGGCAGAAATCTTATGCGGATAATCGGAGACGGGACTTGGAATTTTATGTTGGTGATATGGTCTTCTTGAAGGTCTCACCGACTAAGGGTGTGATGCGTTTTGGTAAAAAGGAGAAACTGAGTCCCCGATTTTTGGGACCTTTTGAGGTACTGGAGAGGATTGACTCGGTAGCATATCAGCTTGCGTTGCCACCGAACATGTCTCAAATCTATCCAGTATTTCATGTGTCAATGATACGTAAGTATGTATCAGACACTTCACACATATTGGCACCGCAAGAAGCACAGTTGGGGGAAGAACTGACCTACAAGGCTCAACCTGTGAACATTGTAGACACCCAAGTACGCAGGATGCGCAATAAGGAGGTAACCTCAGTTAAAGTTGTATGGGAAGATCCCACAGGAAGAGAGGTTACTTGGGAATCCGAGAAGGAGATGTTAGACAAATATCTGCATTTATTCTCAGGTAAAATTCGCGGACGAATTTCTTGTAAGGGGGAGGTGATGTGAGGCCCTGTGTACAATGGGAGCCACGAAAAATAATTTACTTGATGGTGAGAGCATGGTCTGGACTTAGTGTGTGTGATAGGAGCACAATTGCGCTGTTGGTGTGCAATTGGCACATTATGGTGCCAATGGCATGCCAAGAGCTGCTTCCTTTGCCCAAAAGAGCGCAGCCAACCAGGAGCTGCTAAGTGTGAGGTGGAGTTACTGAAGGTAAAGATTAATGAAGGTAAGAAGTTGGAGTTGGCTAGTTAAAAGGCCTAACCAGGAGGTGGCAAAGAAGTATGAGGTGTTGCCATCAAGCTGTTGGGTAAGCAGGAGGTGTCGCTACTAATGTTGCTGGGCTTGTAAGTGGCTGCTTAGTCACCTGCTTGCCCATGCAACAAAAGGGAAGCAAGCACCTCAAGCCCCTCATACTGCTGCCCAAATTCGTAGTGATCAGGAGGGCTCAGAGAATCTTAAGGGCTAAAGAGACTAAGAAGAACAAGGACTGGAAAGGTTAGTGATGGCAGAATTCTGAGGGTCTGGTACGGAATTGGCCTTTCCATGGCCACAATTGGCTTGTCCAGTACAAGTAATTGTGGCCATGGAAAGGCCAAATCCACACCAGACCCTCAGAATTCGGCAATCACTAACCTTTCCAGTCCTTGTTCTTCTTATTCTCTTCAGCCCTTAAGATTCTCTCTAAGCCCTCCTGATCACCACGAATTTGGGCAGCAGTATGAGGGGCTTAAGGTGCTTGCTTCCCTTTTGTTGCAAGGGCAAGCAGGTGACTAAGCAGCCACTTGCAAGCCTAGCAACCTTAGTGGCGACACCTCCTGCTTACCCAGCAGCTTGGTGGAAACACCTCATGCTTCTTTGCCACCTCCTGCTTAGTCCTTTTAACCAGCCAACTCCAACTTCTTGCCTTCATTAACCTTTACCTTTAGTAACTTCACCTCACACTTAGCAGCTCCTGGTTTTGGGCAAAGGAAGCAGCTCCTGGCATGCCATTGGCACCAAAACGTGCCAATTGCACACCAACAGCACAATTGTGCTCCTATCACACACTTAGTCCAGACCAAACTCTCACCATCAAGTAAATTATTTTCCGAGGCTCCCATTGTACGCAGGGCCTCACAGTTCATCCCCGAACCCCGCACCGTACTATTGGAATTCTGGAGCTCCGCTACCAACTGTAACGTCCCAGCTTGTCGACTGTCACTACAGACCAACACGGGACCTTTCCAACATGCTTTGTCCTCACTCACAGGTTTCCAAAGAAAACTTCTCTGGAGGTCACTCATCCTAGAATTGGTCCAAGTCAAGCACGTTTAACTTTGGACTTTTTCTAGAATGAGTACCAAAAAAGTTGGTGCACCTTGTTGATATAGCTAGTACCCATCAAACCGTTTAAGTTATTCTCAATTGTACAGTCCCATACATGTACAACCTCGAAATCACTTCATTTGAGCTATTCTTAATTATTCAGTTCCATAACTGTATAATTACGAAATCGCCCCAACTGTGCAGCCCCATCCCTACATAGTCTCAGGATCTCTCCTATTCTGGTTTGGATTCGGTTCATTCATGTGCCCCTCCGTCTAGAAGCCCACTGGAAGCCGCCCCTTATTCATGCTCATTCCGACACCGGCATCGACTTCCCGACCTTGTAGACCCCGGGTCTCACAGCTAGCAACCAATTGCCAAGTTCCACTCTTGTTAATCATGCCTATTTCTTCCTCTATGGCCCTTTTCCAATGCTCTTGTTTTGCTGCCTCTTCATAATAGTGTGGCTCTACTTCTACAAGATTGCACCTCTCATATTCCTCAGCAAGTGGTCTAATCTTTGTTGGAGGTGTATCAGAATCATAATCCTCTTCATTCAAAGGCTGGTCTTCTTGTACTTCAGTTGAGTTATATGGATTATTCTTTATTACTTTTTCTCTTTCCAATCCCAATAAGCTTCTTCATCTACTTTGACATCTCTTATTGTAGTCACCTTCCCATTGTCAACCATGAACACCTTGTAGCCTTTAAATTGACTACTATAACCCAACAATATCCCCTTTTCAGCATTAAAGTCTAGCTTCTTTCTCTTTATTTCAGAACATGAACATAGCAAAGAGAACCAAACACTTTTAGATGCTTCAAAGTTGGTTTCTGCCCAGACCAAGCTTCTATAGATGTCATCCCATCAACTGACTTTTTTGGCAGCCTGTTGATGAGATAAACAGCCGTATAAGTTGCTTCTGCCCAGAAACTTTAGGGTAGCTTTTTCTCTGCAAGCATGCTTCTTGCCATCTCCATCACTGTCCTATTCTTTCTCTCTACTACTCCATTCTGTTGAGGAGAATATGGTACAGTCAATTGATGAAAAATTCCATTTGAGTTGCAAAAATCTTCAAACATCCTTGACATGTATTCTCCCCCTCTAACTGATCTCAACTTCTTTATCCTGCAATTGCAATGAGTTTCTGCCATGCTCTTGAATTTCTTGAACACTTCTAGAATTGCCATTATGTTTTTCAAGAGATAAATCCATGTCATCCGAGTCAGATCATCAATAAATAACATAAAATACAAATTACCACTCAAAGATGGTGTGTGCATTGGACCACAAAGATCGGTGTGCACCAGCTCCAGCTTCTCTGAGGCTTTTCCTTCTGTTGCAACCAGAAAAGAGTCTCTATGCATCTTTGCCAAATTGGCAGGGCTCACAAATTTCTCCAGGAACTTGTATTGTTGGCAAGTCCCTAACATATTCTTTTTGTGCAGCAAGTTTCAAACAATACAAGCTAGCGTGGCCACATCTTCTATGCCATAAGCTACTTTCATCAACTTCACATTTATTCATCATCTCATTTTGCATGCTCAAATTTACAGAAAATGCATTGTTCATCATCTTTGTTTTTCAAACAAGCTTGCCTCTCATAGAGATCACACAACAATCATCTTCAAAAATTACTGAATATCCTTCCTTAATCATTTGTGGCACACTCAAGAGATTGTGCTTCAATCCAGGAATTAGCAAAACATCTTTAATGAATTTACTAACTTCATTATAGTTCATAGAGACAGTACCTTTTCCCGTAGATTTGAGAATGGCACCATCAGCAGTTTTGACTTCCACACAACCTGACTTATCCAAATCCAATAACCATTTCATATTTCCAGTCATGTGATTAGTGCAGCCACTGTCGACGTACCATACACCATCTTCTTGCTTTCCAGAAAACTCTCCTGCCATAAACATAAACTCCTCTTGCTTCCCTTCAGCTAGCTTAGCTTGATGTTGAGTGTGAGCTTTCTGTTGTTATGTCTGATCATAGATCTGTTGCTGATTATCTCCATTCTGTTTTTTCTCTACAACAGCGCTCAATGTGTCCGAACATGTGACAAAAATTACACTTCTTATTTTTCAAGCACCTTTGCTCCAGGTGGTTTGTCTTTGCACAAAACTTGCAAGGTGGAAAAACAGCTTGCGAACTTGAGCCTTCTCCTTGTTGTTTTTTTTGTCTCCTTTCTGCTTTATTTCAGTCTTGTTGCTGGCACCCTTTTGCTTAGCTTGAAAGGCAGTTTCAATCCCAGCTTCAACTCTTCTTATATGCCTCTGCTCATGAGCTTCTAATTTTCCAACAAGTTCAGGTACTGAAATTTGAGTGACGTCTTTGGATCCCTCAATGACAGATACTTTAGCTTAAAATCTATCTGTAACTGTATTGAGAATCTTTTCAACTATCCTGACTTTAGGAATCACTTCTCCATAGAGCCTGATTCGGTTGACAATACCTTGAGCTTTGGAGGCATACTCCCTAATAGTTTCTGTTTCCGACATCTTTAGCATCTCATAATCTCTTCCCAATGCTTGCATCCTAATTTGTCTTGTTTTAACTGTACCCCTAAACTACTTTTCTAAAATTTTCTAAGCTTCTTTGGTTGTTGAGGATCCAACAATCAAAGGAAAGATCTCCTCTGAAACTATAAAAAACATAAATAAAATTGCAGTATTGTACTTCTACATTGTTCCATTATATGTTTTCAACTGGTTTACAGACATGCCTTCATTATCTTCGTCTTCTAAAGATTCTTCTCCAATAAAAAACCACAAACCATTAGCTACAAAGAAAGATTTCATCCTTATAGCCCAATAGTTGTAATTTTCTCCATCAAAAATAGGTGGTAAGGGTAAAGTTGTGGTGGTTCTGTTTGCTGGTTGGGTATTCATTTTGTTGTTTAGTGTTTAGGTCAGTGTTTGAGGTTGATTTGGTGTGATTTCAGCAAATGGAAACAGACCTGAAAGAAGGAAACTGCTCTGCTACCAACTGTTGATTTTTTTTGAAAATCTAGAATTTCAAACTAATCTAGCAAAATTCTAGAACATCAATGCTGTCACGTAGAACATCGATGTTTTGAGAATCTGGAATTTTAAACAATTTGGTAGAACTCAAGAACATCGATGTTGTCACTTAGAACATCGATGTTTTGCTGGAAAAATTCCAGAACTCACAAAGTTGGTTTTTTTTGTTACTATTTCATTGATTTTCTTTCCTCTTTCCACCAAATGATCTTGTTTCCCAAGAAATCTTGTCCTCCATCTGCAACCACATGGATCAGTCTATTTCTATCCAGATGTTACGCACTTCTGTGGCTTTACAAGTACCGTATCAACTCTATTGCAAATTTTCCTTTCCTTGTTGTGTTTATTTCTCCTATCTTCAGCCTCCCTACGCCTCTAACTGAGACAATGTCTCAAGTTTTCAAGGTAGTGTTACTTTTAGTGATAGTAGTCCAATTCACACGCACTTCCTTGCTACTGATCAAATTAGCTAGTTTTGACCGAGAAATCTTGTATCCTGCACTAGCTACAGCATCAAGCCTCAATGATGTTTCTACTATTTTAAATGTCTTTGTCCTCGGTGGTTCATAGTCAATAGCAAGCAATGGTATCCTTGTACAAGGAACTGAGACATTGTTAGTAGCGTGATAAAGTTGCTGCTAAGTTTGGTACCTTTCAGCTTATTTCCAGAATAATTTCAAGTGTGCAAGTGTGTGCTTTCAATTATTGTAATGTTTTTTATTATCTGAACATTCTTGGGAAGCTTCATGTTCAGCAAACCAAGAAGATCAGCTTAGTGGAATATGAATCTCCATGCTGCACTAGTTGTATGGGTTAGGAGTTTGCTGCTGCAAGTTGTTGCAGCAAGTTGCACACCATTGGCCTATATATTTGAATGTTGTAATCTGAATTCAATCAAGGAAAAATGTGTGTTTTTCACTTCATTATGTGTCCTCTGACTTATTCACTAAGTGTTTAAGACAAGAGATTGAGAAATTAGAAAAAAAATCAAAGAAACAGTAACAAAAAAAACCAACTTTGTGAGTTCTGAATTTGTTCCAGCAAAACATCGATGTTCTAAGTGACAACATCGATGTTCTTGAGTTCTGCCAAATTGTTTGAAATTCCAGATTCTCAAAACATCGTTGTTCTATGTGACAACATCAATGTTCTAGAGTTCCACCAGAATAGTTTGAAATTCCAAATTTTCAGAAAAAATCAACAATTGGTAGCAGAGAAGGTTCCTTCTTTCAGGCCTATTTCCATTTGCTGAAACCACACCAAATCAACCTCAAACACTGACCTAAACACTAAACGAAAAAAATGAATACCCAACCAACAAACAGAACCACCACATATTTACCCTTACCACCTATTTTTTATGGAGAAAATTACAACTATTAAGCTACTAGGATAAAATCTTTCTTTGTAGCTAATGGTTTGTGATTTTTGATTGAAGAAAGATTTTTAGAAAAAGAAGAAATTGAAGGCATGTCTGTAAACCAATTGGAAACGAATAATGAAAGAATGCAGAAGCACAATACTGCAATTTTATTTATGTTTTCTTTGATTTCAGAGGAGATCTTTCCTTTGATTGTTGAATTCTCAACAGCCAAAGAAACATGGAAAATTTTGGAAAAGCAGTTTAGGGGTATAGCTGAAACAAGACAAATTAGAATGTAAGCATTGAGAAGAGATTTTGAGATGCTAAAGATGTCAGAAACAGAAACTATTAAGGAATATGCTTCCAAAGCTCAAGGTATTGTCAACTGAATCAGGCTCTATGTAAAAGTGATTCCTGAAGTCAGGGTAGTTTTAAAGATTCTCAATACAATACAGTTACAGATAGATTTGAAGCTAAAGTATCTGCCATTGAAGGATCAAAAGACATCACTCAAATGTCAGTACCTGAACTTGTTGTAAAACTAGATGCTCATAAGCAGAGACATATAAGAAGAGTTGAAGTTAGGATTGAAACTGCCTTTCAAGCTAAGCAAAAAGGTGCCAGCAACAAGACTGAACTGAAGTAGAAAGGAGACTAAAAACAACAAGGAGAAGGCTCAAATTCACAACCTGTTTTTCCACCTTGCAAATTTTGTGGAAAGACAAACTACTTGGAGAAAAGGTGCTGAAAAAATAGAAGTGTAATTTCTGTCACAAGTTCGGACACATTGAATGCTATTGTAGAGTAAAACAGAATGGAGATAATCAGCAACAAATCCATGATCAGACACAACAATAGAAAGCTTACACTCAACATCAAGCTAAGCTAGCTGAAGGGAAGCAAGAGGAGTTTATGTTCATGGCAGGAGAGTTTTCTGCAAAGCAAAAAGATGGTGTATGATACATCGACAGTGGCTGCACTAGTCACATGACTGGAAATATGAAATGGTTCTATAAGTCAGTTTGTGTGGAAGTCAAAATTTCTGATGGTGCCATTCTCGAATCTACGGGAAAAGGTACTGTCTCTATGAACTATGATGGAGTTAGTAAATTCATTAAAGATGTTTTGCTAGTTCCTGGATTGAAACACAATCTCTTGAGTGTGCCATAAATGACTAAGAAAGGATATTCATTAATTTTTAAAGATGATTATTGTATGATCTCTATGAGAGGCAAGCTTGTTTGCAAAACAAAGATGAACAATACATTTCCTGTATACTTGAGCATGCAAAATGAACAATACATTTCCTGTATACTTGAACATGCAAAATGAGATGATGAATAAATGTGAAGTTGATGAAAGTAGCTTATGGCATAGAAGATATGGCCATGTTAGCTTGTATTGCTTGAAACTTGCTGCACAGAAAGAGTATGTTAGGGACTTGCTAACAATACAAGTTCCTGGAGAAATTTGTGAGCCCTGCCAATTGGGAAAGATGCGTAGAGACTCTTTTCAGTTTGCAGCAAAAGAAAAAACCTCAGAGAAACTGGAGATGGTGCACACCGATCTTTATGGTCCAATGCACACACCATCTTTGAGTGATAATCTCTATTTCTTGATGATCTGACTCAGATGACATGGATTTATCTCTTGAAATACAAAATGGCAATTCTAGAACTATTCAAGAAATTCAAGAGCATGGCAGAAACTCAATGCAATTGCAGGATAAAGAAGTTGAGATCAGATAGAGGGAGAGAATACATGTCAAGGATGTTTGAAGATTTTTGCAACTCAAATGGAATTTTTCATCAATTGACTGTACCATACTCTCCTCAACAGAATGGAGTAGTAGAGAGGAAGAATAGGACAGTGATGGAGAAGGCAAGGAGCATGCTTGCAGAAAAGAAGCTACCCCAAAGTTTCTGTGCAAGAGCAACTTATACGGCTGTTTATCTCATCAACTTATAAGGCTGTTTATCTCACCAACAGGCTGCCAACAAAGTCAGTTGATGGGATGACACCTACAGAAGCTTGGCCTGGGCAGAAACCAACTGTGAGGCATCTAAAAGTATTTGGTTCTCTTTGCAATGTTCATGTTCCTGAAAAAAAAGAGAAGCAAGCTAGACTTTAAAGCTGAAAAGGGGATACTGTTGGGTTATAGTAGTCAATCTAAAGGCTACAAGGTGTTCATAGTTGACAATGAGAAGGTGACTACAACAAGAGATATCAAAGTAGATGAAGAAACTTATTGGGATTGAAAAAAGAAGAAAATAATGAAGAATAATTCATATAACTCAACTGAAGTACATGAAGACCAGCCGCTGAATGAAGAGGATTATGATTCTGATACACCTCCAATAAAGATTAGACCACTTGTTGAGGTATATAAGAGGTGCAATCTTGTAGAAACAGAGCCACACTGTTATGAAGAGGCAGAAAAACAAGAGCATTGAAAAAGGACCATGGAGGAAAAAATAGACATGATCAAAAAAAATAAAACTTGGTAATTGGTTGCTAGGCTTGAAAATCAGAAGATAATTGGAATCAAATAGGTATTTCGCAGAAAAATGAACCCCGATGGAACCATATCCAAGTTCAAAGCAAGGCTTGTGTTCAAAGTAAGGCTTGTGGTCAAAGGCTATGTACAACAATATGACCTTGACTATCTTGAAACATTTGCACCTGTGCCACGCTTTGACATAATCCAATTGCTCTTGGCTATTTCTTCTCAAAACAAATGGAAAGTGTTCCATCTAGATGTAAAATCTGCATTTCTAAATGGGATTCTGGATGAGGAAGTTTACATTGAACAACCTGCTGGTTTTATTGTGAAAGGGAAGGAAGATTATGTTTATAGGTTAAAGAAAGCACTATATGGATTGAAACAAACTCCAAGAGCTTGGTACAGTCGCATGGATTGCTACTTGGTACGTCAAGGATTCAAATGAAGTGAAAGTGAAGCAACCTTATGTGTGAAAGAAAATTCTTGTGATAATTTGATCATAGTCTCCATCTTTGATGATAATATGCTAATTATCGGAGCTGATCATGACAAAATTTCAGTCTTCAAAACTGAAATGGAGAAAGAGTTTGAGATGTCTGATTTGGGATTGATGCAATATTTTTTTTGGATTGGAAGTGAAGCAGTGGAGTGAAGGAATTGTGATTTCACAGGAAAATATGCTGAAGAATTCTTAAAGAAGTTCAAAATAGATTCCTGTAACTCTGTAGCAGCTCCTCTCATTCAGAATACAAAGCTTCCAAAAAATGAATTTGAAGAAGGAGCTGAAGAGAGCATTTATAGGAGTTATGTCGGGAATTTGTTGTATTTGACACCAACACGCCCTGACTTACTATTTGCAACAAATTTGCTGTCCAGGTTTCTTCATTCTCCTAAGCAGAATCATGCAGTTGTGATGAAGAGAGTGCTTAGGTACGTGAAAGGCACTACCAACAATGGCTAGCATTACAATTTAATCAAGGATACTAAATTAAAGGTTTTCATTGATAATGATTGGGCTGGTAGTGTTGATGACATGAAGAGCACAACTGGATATGTGTTCTTACTAGGCTCTAGTGCATTTGTTTGGTGTTCAAAGAAGCAAAGTGTTGTGGCACAATCTACTGCTGAAGCAGAGTACTTGGCAGCAGCATCCACTATGAATCAAGTCATTTGGTTCAAAAAAATCATGTCTGATCTCAAAATAGAACAAGAAGAGCCAATAGAATTATTCTGTGATAATCAATATGCCAGTTCCATAATAAGGAATCCAATTGATCATGAAAGAACAAAGCATTTCAAGATCAAATATCATGTGATTCGTGAAGCTGAAAGTGAAGGAGAAGTTCAGGCGATGCATTGGCGTTCAGAGGAACAATTAGCAGACCTGTTTACTAAGCCACTTCCAAGGAATAGGTTTGAAATTCTGAGAAGTCAACTGAATGTGAAGAGAAGCTTGATCATGGAGAGTGTTAGTAGTGTGATCAAGTTGCTGCTAAGTTTGGTACCTTTCAGCATATTTCCAGAACAATTTCAAATGCGCAAGTTGTGTGTGCTTTCAATTATTGTAATGTTTTTTTTGTTATCTGATCATTCTTGGGAGGCTTCTTGTTCAGCAAACCAAGAAGATCAGCTTAGTAGATTATGGGTCTCCATGCTGCACTAGTTGTATGGGTTAGGGGTCTGCTGCTGTAAGTTATTGCAGGAAGTTGTACACCATTGGCCTATATATTTGAATGTTGTAATCTGAATTCAATCAAGAAAAAAAGTGTGTTTTTCACTTCATTGTGTGTCCTCTGAGTGTTCAAAATAAGAGATTGAGAGATTAAAAAGAAAATCAATAAAACAGTAACCAAAAACCAACTTTGTGAGTTCTGAAATTTTTCCAGCAAAACATCGATGTTCTAAGTTACAATAGCAATGTTCTTAATTCTGCCAAATTATTTGAAATTTCAAATTCTCAAAACATCAATGTTCTAAGTGACAACATCGTTGCTCTAGAGTTCTGCCAGATTAGTTTGAAATTCCAGATTTTAAAAAAAACCAACATACCCAACAACCAAATCGGTTCTCCCCTTCTTGCACAACCCATCCACCATAGGAGTATAAGTCCTGAATAAAAAAGGCACTTCGAAGATATGTGAAAATGGGACAGAACAGAACTTACTTATACAGGTTAACAGCATAGTTCAAAGAATCAGAACTTCTTAGAACGGCTTGTATGCTTCATGGGGAACCCTTCCTTGCAAAGACAACTCATCACTATGCAACATGTCCAAGCTTCTGGTTGCAGACCTACGCAACATGTCCAAGCATCTACTAAATAAATAAGAATGGTAATGTTAAGATCAGCAAGACATCTGAACAAATTGTTAAGAATGGCAATCCAGACCGCTCAATGATAAACCCACTTCCACAAAAGTACAACAGCAGCGGCAGAAGAAAAAGTTATTTGAATGAATTAGTACAGTCATGCAGGCATTGAACATTTCAAATCTTGGTCTATAGTATTTGAAAACAACAAAGAGCAGCAACACTCAATATATTACTTTCTCTCCTTTTCTGCAATCTCAACGGCAACAACAAGAACAAGAACCCAGATGCTTGGCAAAACGAAGCCAATTTCTATATTGTCACTGGCAAAAGCAATACAAACCAATATTAGAAAAGCTTAAAACTGAAAGAAGAAATACAAATCCAGTATTAGCTAATTAACTAACCCACAAAAAAAGAAAGAGAAAAAAACAAAGCTTTGAAGCCAATTTGTTACCTTTTCCACCACCCATCACCTGGTGAACAATAGCTTCACAGACCAAACAATCTGTACAACAGATGAAGTTGAAGAAATAAGCAGTAATCGAGCAAACTAAATTGAAAGACTAAAAAATTATTATCTGAATCAAAAAGTAAAAACAAAACCAAAGAGCGAAAAGTTTGCCTTTCGTTTTCCCAGCGACAACCACAGCTTCTCTTTTGTTAGCCTTTATATGTCCATGGAGCAGTAAAACCCATGGACGTGTCATTCCATACACATTGTCTCAGCCAGCACACCCATGGACGTGTCCTTCGACGTGTCATTTTGGTGGTGAAACTAGGCGGTGCTTCTTAACTTATTTTTTAGTTTTCAAAAAATAATGACTTATTGGACTAAAAAACTTAATACAAAAAAGAAACTTATGATGTTATAATCCAAAGGCAAATGAATAACATATGACTTATTGGACTAAAAAGACTGTGCTTGCAAGTGACGGAAATACTTAACGTAAAAAGGGAAACTGATGATGGTGTGATGCAAATTAAGCTAAATGCATAATATATATATGTGGAGCAAAATACAGCAAAATTATCTACTACTAGCCCACCAATATGGTTTTTGCAACAATAGAAGGAAAGATATATATAATAGTAATAACTTAGGGAAATTCTACCGCACCTTTGGCAACGCATGGGGTACTGAAACCTATGCTGACATGGACCAATTAAAAAATTATTGACATAAATTATTACTTTTATATTTTCATAATTTTATGGAATAGCCTTTCAAATTTTTATAATTACTAAATTACCCATTATCTTTCTGGGCCCCGTAACGGATAAGCTAGGGGTCAGACCTGGTTATCAACATATTCCTGGTGCCAGACCAAATCCAGAGAACCTAGGGATCGACATCCAAAAAATACGAACCCAGGGATAGACATTCCAAAAATAATCACGGAATAGACATCCCAATCATAAACATGCTTATCACAAGTAACCCAGGTCATGGCCACCACGAAACAGTCTTAAACCATCGAGTCGTACCACTACCTACCACGTGACAATTATATTACCGTCATTAAAATCAAATCACAGGGATCAACATCCCTAACCAAAATTCCGGGATAGACATCCCTATCCAAAATCAAGGATCGACATCCTTATCTCAATTTATTATTTATTCCATTATACTTATTCTAAAAGACACGAAAATAAATATTAAAAACCCGACGCACGGGGATAAACATCCCAAAAACCAAATCAACATACTGGGATAAACATCCCGACAACAATCACAACAAAAGCAACAACCAACAGTGCAGTAAACATCAAACACAATAACCGAGTAATACAGGCACATATTGAAGAAAATCCATCCTCACCTTGGCCGATTACTCAACTCCGGAGACAATGACCGGTTCGACGCCGGCTCCTCGGGAAACTGCCCGATATCCGAACCTATACAACAAAATAATATATACACATAAATGCACATAATCGTTATGCTATGATGCCAAAACTGCGAAATACCCCATCCCGGTTCATATCCGTTATTATTATCTTTTACCGAAAATATCATACCGTACGTATATCCGAATATAATTTCGGTACCATACTTTAATTAAAACTCTTTTTAAAATATTTTCATAAATTAATTATACTTTCCCAAAATATAATCACCATAATTTTTCCAGAAAAATAATAACCTATTTATAATTTTCCAGAAAATATTTATAGTATTTATCTTTACTATATATAATAATATTTTCCAACACAAAATATATTTAATTTTCAAAGTACATGCATATATATATTCCTCAACTATAATTTTCTAGAGAAAATAATACATATATTAAATTTCCAGAAATTATTTCCATGATATTTATATATTTTTACAAATAATATTAGTTTTTCTCCAAAACATAACTTAATTATTTATCAAAGTATATATATCCATATTTTTCTCAAAATACCAGAATTAAATTGGCCATAATTTTCTCAAAGTAAATATATAATTTTTTTTTTCCAAAATTACATACCAGAATATAAATAAATACCTATATATATATATTATTTTATTTTTTTTAACTGGACTGGGCCATGAACAGTGAGCCCATGCCCAACTCAGAAACAGAAAAAACCCAACAGGGCGAGGCCCAACTGCCCAGGCTCAATCCGCGAGACCCAACCCAACACATTAGCCCATTAAGAAAGTACCCAGGTTCGCGACCCGCCCGAAGGAAATGGGTCGTCGCAACCCACGGGTGCTCACCTTGAGGGCGACGGCGACGGCACGGATCGATGCAGGCGACACGGACTCGGAGGCGTGACGAGCAAGGCGAAGCGGTGTCGTGGTGGTGGCTCGCTTCTGCGGCTGCTGTCGTCGGCAATGGCGCAAAGGGCAAATCCGACGGGGTCTGCTTCTCGGGTCTAAGGCGGCTTGCGGCGCGTCGGCAGGCGGAAGACGACGGGGTCAGCGGCGGTCGATAGGCGACGGTGTGGCGAGCTCCATGGCGGCGGTGGTGAGTCGATTTGCGGCGGGGAACTCCGTTTGGTGAACAGTGTCCCGAGGGGATCCGGGTGGCGAACTGCTCTCCCGGTTTCTTCCTTTTTCTTTTCTTTCTCGATTTTCTTATTTTTTCGTCTTTTTCATTTCCTGTATTTTTTTCATTTCTTTCCCTTTTTTCCCCTCTTCCTTTCTCTTTTTTTAGTTCTGTGTTTTGTTTTTTTTTCTTTCCTTTTTTTTTCTTTTCTTTTTTTCTCTTTTTTTCTTTTTTTTCTCTCTTTTTTTCTTCTTCCCCTCTCCAGCTTCCCTTTTATAAACGGTGATTGAACTGTGCACCTATGATTCCTTCAACGGTCTGGACCAGAAAATAACTGATACCCCCTTAGTTATTTTCCGGTGTGATTTTTTCGAAAATCCCGGGACCCGAAAAATACCAACTTACTCCTGAAAAATCCACGGAAAAATCACGAGCGCGGAAAACCTCTCAGTTTCGAAAAACGACGCCCGATTTACCTTGAATTAATTACCCAAGATTAATTCAACAGTAAATCACGGTAAAAAGATTTTTACAATCCCGGTAAAAATAAAAAACTTTACCCGGGCTGTTACAGTCTACCCACCTTAAAAAGAATTTTGTCCCCAAAATTCCGTCTTTTCCGTGGGTCCTACCACGATAAGCTTCTGGCACACTCTGCCAGGTGTCCAAACTCAACCCGAGATACCGCTTATACCCTTAAGCGACATCTCGTCCGGTCGGGACACGACTGCATGATTGAGTCGCAACCGCCCCTTCCCTGTTACACCTGTGACTTACCTGCCCGTGGCTCAGCCTCCCTTTTTCCTGCTTTGTTTTCTGTCCATGAAACCAGTCTTCTCCTTCTCCTCCTGCACCACCCACCCTTACCACCATTTCTTTCTTCTTCTTCCTTTCCTCCTTCTCGCGTGCACCTGAGCCACACCGCACGCCTCTACCCTTTTAACGATGGCGACCAAGCAACCGAGTGGGTAAGATGGATTAAGTTCTATGGATTGGTTAATTGGTGGCAATCCTGGCGTGAGTTAAATGGTAAGTTGCAACCATAGATTTGTTGAACCTTGCTGGTAATGGCCATGGCATTGCGAACCAGAGTAGAGAAGACGATACTTAGGTAAGAAAACGACATCGTACCTTTTTTTCCTTCTGGCAATACTTCTTGGTCATTGTGTTTGGTTGGGCTTAGTATACCATGATATGGGCCAATAATAAAAAAGACATGGGTTCAACGGGATGAAGTCCAATACTGATTATTAATTGATTAAGATAGAATGTACATGTGGATTGAGGGAAGTTGCGGGTTAGAGTAAACAGTTACAAAAGGCCATAATTTTGACACCCATGTCACTAATAATCACGAGATAAATTATTCTTAAAATTACTAATTGCCAAAACGAAATTATTTACTAAGAATATATGTAACAAGCAATTATATTATTAACCTTCATATCGTTATTTGGTTATATTATCCTCGGATAATTATATCATGTATACTTTTTCAAAACTTAATTAGAAATTAAGCTTGGATATACAAGGGCTGAAAATATGGGCGTTTGTACTCATACTTGATGTTTATCAAAGGCCGTAATTCTTATCTAACAGTTAATAACAACCAGATATAGTGTTTTAACGAAAACGGAGTTTAACGACGATAATGGACTTTGTGCCGGACAGACTGACTACTAATCGTTTAACAGACGACATGCATATTCATTCCTTTTGGTGCATTATATGTGACTATGTTTTCGATATAAATATAGGAACTGTTAACGAGCACTTCAACCAGGAAGTGGACTTGGAAACCGTTGAGGAATCCCATAACAGATAACCGGCTAAGGTGAGGATGGATTTCCTTCAACATGTGCCTATATTACTCGATTGTTGTGTTTGATGTTTGTTGCACTGTTGAGTGTTGCATTTGCTGTGATTTGGTTTTGGGATGTTTGTCCCCGTACGTTGAGTTTTTAAATATTTATCTTTGAGTCTTTTGGTATAAGAATAATGGAATGAATAATAATTTGTGATAGGGATGTCGATCCTTGGATTTGGATAGGGATGTCTATCCCGATATTTTGGTTAGGGATGTTGATCCCTGTGATTTGATTTTGAATGATGATAATATAATTGTCACGTGGTAAGTAGTGGTACGACTCGATGGTTTAAGACTGTTTCGTGGTGGCCGTGACCTGGGTTACTTGTGATAAGCATGTCTATGCTTGGGATGTCTGTCCCGTGATTATTTTTGGGATGTCTATCCCTGGGTTCGTATTTTTGGGATATCGATCCCTGGGTTCTCTGGATTTAGTCTGGCACCCGGAATATGTTGATAACCAGGTCAGACCCCTAGCTTATCCGTGACGGGGCCCGGAAAGATAAATTGAAAAATTGGTTTTTATTTGAGTCTTTTGGTCTTGGACCGGTTTCGGGTCATGTCTTTGTTTTGGTGTGCTTGGCTGTTTAGCCTATATTCGACTTGAGTAATTTTAGTGTGCATATTGATTGTCTTTCCTTCGTCGGTGAGCACTTCGGACTCACCCCTCACCTGCGGGCTTTCATCCCGTAGGATGGATTGTTTGTGGTACAGGTTTGATGCATTCCAGACAGGCTGCAGCGTTATCCCTTGGACAGGGCTCGGATCCATAGTTTGCATCATGTGTCGCATATAGTGTCTTTGTAAGTTATTAAGTCTTCCGTTGTGCATTATTTTTTTCCATTGTTGGGCCATTGGGCCGGTTATGATGTTATTGATGTTTTTATTCTGGGCTGTTGAGCCCGAGTTTCTGTTGTATACACTGTATGCTGGGCTTTGTTTGGTTGGGTTGTTACAGTTCCGGCACGTGTTTACTGTATATGGTAAATACGGGTCGGGGCATTTCATCTCGAGCGTGGGAAAACTCTCGGTTTCGAAAAACGACGCCCGATTTACCTTGAATTAATTACCCAAGATTAATTCTTCCGGTAAATCACTGTAGAAAAACTTTTACAGTCCCGGTAAAAATCCAAATTTTTACCCGGGCTGTTACATAAAATTATTCATAGAATTTTGGAATGGATTGTCCCGTATTTTTAAAAAAATTTCAAAATTTTATTAAAATAGATTATTCAATAGCATTTTAAGCCAGTAGCGAAGTAGCACTATGGTTGTGCCCAAAGCAGCCTCAGTTCGATCGGGCCTCGTGTGCGTGTGTTTACCGATGTATTTTAAGAACAAATGGGTTTCTCAATTTTCAAAAAAATTCAATGAAATACTATGAATATTCATAGAATATTAGAATGAATTATCCTATAGCTTTTTAAAATTTTAAAAATTTTTGTTGGAGTACTAAAAATATTTGTAGAATATTTGAATGAATTATTCTCAAACTTTTAAAATTTTTCATAGTTTTGAAAAGTATTTTCCACATATTTTGTTCTTATTATCTACAATTTTTTACATTTAATTTATATTATATGTACAAAATATTATTAAAAAAATTTGCACTAATACCTGTCCAATAAGAAAAAGAAATTACATTCTGTTAGCATTTAACATTGCAATTTATATAAAATATGTGCATAATACTGAATAAGGAAAGAATATAGAGGCCAATATAAAATTATTTAATAATATTAGACTAAACTACAATTTATATTTTTTATCCACTTGTTTTAATTTTGTTGATCCACATCATCAGGGTTTTGGTACCTTTGATTTTACAAAGGTACAGTAGCAACCCCCAATAACTTAATATATATAGGTTGTAACCTGGGAATCGAGTTGCATCTTAAATGAGAAAACTCTGGGGTATGTAACCATATAGTTTGCATAAATGCCAACCACAATTTCATTACTATTTGCGCATTACACATCCACATGCTTCGCTAGATAATGCCCTTAATTAGGAAGAAGAGCTAGGGAATTCTGCAGGAATTAAGGCAGTTGAAAGTTTGTATAACGAAATCATGTGTATTGTAAATTCTATTTGAGTGAATTCATGTCTTAACTCTCTTCATGAAACCATATTGACCAATTTCCCTATAATATCAGGATGTCTGTCTAATTTTTTTTTTGTCAGCAAGCATCATATATTATAAATCATGAATATCACAAATACAATATGATCGTAGATCCAAAGTAGCAAGTAATACAAGCCGGCATGAAACTAATAAGCCTTAGAAAGACTAAATATATGTAGAAGATATAATCAGTAAATTTACACTATAACAAACCCAATATCAGTATCAAATATCAATTTCCTCACCCATATTCGGAGTTAATCACACTCTACATATATTATAAATCATGATGTCTGTCTAATTTACACTATAACAAACCCAATATCAGTATCAAATATCAATTTCCTCACCCATATTCCCAGTTAATCACACTCTACACAAACATATAGCCATGAACTACTTGTAGAAGAAACAGTAGAGAGAACCCTTTTGAGGAGAGTGGTGCTCGAAACTTCCATGCTATGAAACTGCTAACAAATTCTTCTTCAAGCCTACCAACAGTATGTCCAGATAAATTACACATCCTCTCCTCTCCCCCTCAAAACAAAAACTTGAAGGCCTACTTAAACTAAACTCATTATAGCCTCCTAAATCCTAATGGAACGAAAGAAACCCTAAATTAGGTAGCTAAAAGTTATAAACTTGAAGTCGTCCACTCAAATGAATTAGCTCACTCTTCAATTATCCCAACACAAAACTAGAATGTTATCCATAGATGCTGTGTACACTGATCCTTGAATCCGAAGCATCCTTGATAAACTCATATGACACTAGTTACACTTCACATTTCATTCCGTATTCAATCAATTTTCTTTTGAAATCTTCAATTGGAGACCTACTTACGGTGGTGAAGCTCAATATCAATAGCCACCTCAGGTATTTTGCTATCTTCCTGGGAGGCTTACCATACTGATACAATGGGGTTGAATTGGTATCAAGTGGACAAAGGATCATCACCATAATAACAAATATGGCAAAATTATCTACAACTAGCACAACAGATTGCAAGAATGGTAGAATTGTACTATATGTGCTTTTGCAAATTAAGGCAAGCAAAATATGGCAAAATTGTTTACAACTAGCCCACCAGATATGGTTTTCGCAAGAATAGAACTATATATATATATATAACAATAATCTACTCATACTATAATGGGAAGAAGGAAAACATCTAAAGTTTATAGCTTCCATATGCTATCAAACAGCTTGCACGTTTGATAGCATATGGAATGAACTGAAACCTAGTTAAGCCTATGGTCTTTGGGGCCTTCCAATCAAAGAGGAGAAGCAGCACACTATAATATATATATATATATATGCCTGGTATCTGGATTTGCTAACAGGAGAAGCGGCAGACTATATATCTAGTATTGCTGTTCGACCTATATTTCCTAGAATTTACATGATGAATGTGCGCAGAGGAATCAAATCAAGAACAAAGAGGTACAATATATATGCAGAAGACAATTTATTCAAGCCCATACATATATATATATATATATATATATATATATATATATATATATATATATATATATATATATATTCTATGGGTGCTTCCAATTTCCATGAACCCCTTGGTATTAGGATTTGCTAACTGGAGTATCCAGCACTGCTTAATATGATGAATGTGCGCAGAAGAATCATAACGAGAACAAAGAGGTACTAAGCCGGTAATGAAAGAAGTTTGAATTTCAATACTATTTGCTCATTAGAACAAAATGGAATCCACCTGCTCGTTAGAGATAGTAAATACAAAGTTTGAATTTCAATACTATTTGCCCAATAACAGACTGCTTATAACCCTGAGAAAGAAGAGCTAGGGAATTCTGCAGAAATTAAGGCAACTGAAAGTTCTTATGCTAAATGCAGAGAAATTTTTTCTAAGCTCAGGAGCCTTCAAAATGAAGAGGTACAATATATATGCATGCAGAAGACAATTTATTCAACCCTCGCAGTTCAGTGGTGAAAGAATAGTCTGAATGATAAGAGCATTATATAGGGTGATGTGATGTCAGTGCTCTTTAGGGAGAGAAAGTTGGTAGTGAAATCATAATATAATTAAATGATACAATGCAAGTGAAATGCGAATATAAAATGTCTTAATTAAAGAAGAAAATACCATTTTCAAGTGTGGAAGCCAGCCATTCTTGAGCAACTTCTTCGGATGATGTCCTTCCACTCAGGGTATAGAGCTAGTAGCATCAAGCACCAGGAGGCAGAAACAGCAGTGCTTTCATGGCCAGCAAAGTAAATGGTTTTGCAATATCCACAATTAGACGCTTCAACTAACCTTCATCAAGATTTTCATCGTCTAATTGTCGATAATTGCAAGACCATTTACTTTTGCTGGCCATGAAACTACTACTGTTTGAAACTTGCATGCCGCAAAACTGTCAAAAGATTCTTGAAGCCAACAAAGTAATTTTACAGCAAGAGTATAATGTTTAACCGTCCAGACAAATTAGGCTTCCTCTCCTCTCCCATCAGAACAAAAACTTGAAGGCCTATATAAAATAAAAATCATTACAGCCTCCAAAATCCTTGTGGAATCATTATAACAGCCTTTGCATCCAACAAAAGAGACCGTAGATTAGGTAGCAAAAAGTTATCAACAAAAACGCTAACGCATCTTCTGATAGCTACACACTAACCCTAAATCCGATATATCACCAAAACAGAAATAGTTCAACATATAGGTAGACACCTATTTTTCTTCTTCAGCCCAAAAAAGTTACCTTGTAGGGTTCTTGAGAGCTTTTTGCGAGTGCATGCAAAGGCTTCATCAACTTCTTGATTTGATAAGCCCTTGAACTTAAACTACCAGGAAACGCCCCTTGGTGGTGCTGGATGGTGAAGCAGAAGAAGATGAGCCATGGAGGAGAAGGCGACAGAGGTGATATTATCCCCACACACATTCTAGAGTTTATCCAAAATATTGTTTTCAGGACTTTTTTTACAACTTATTTATATAATTTCTCCATATTTATTAATTTGTATTGGATAAAAATGTATAATTTTTATATTTTTCTAAAAAAGGCAATAAAACAGTAATGGAAAGAACAGAACGGTGAAGTAGAAGATGGTGACGCATGCAAGGGAACGTGGCACAGGAGATGTTTTCTCTCACAAATAAATTATTTTTTATCCCCAGACACATTCATTCAGTTGTTTTTAGAGAAAAGAGAGACTGTACATTTTACTAATTTCTATATACACTCTCTCTCTGCTTCCCTAATAACATTAAAATGTAGTGTCACAGATAGAGAAATGGAGACACTGTCTTATAGTCATGTTTAACTCTCTCTCTATCTCTCTCTCTCTTTTGAATGAATCTCTCTATCAAATGTTAAACTTAAATCCTTGGAGATATCCTGAGCTATGTTCTTTCCGCATTTATTCGTCTTTATTTAACACATTTATTTACTTTTTACCGTTTGTTATGAATATTTAACAAAATTTTTCTCCATTTTGTTTCACATAATACAAATAGCTCCACATTGGGTCGAGTATATTTTTCTAACGATTCATACACTCTTTCCCTCTCGTCTCTCAATTACTCTTACTAAAAAAAAGCAGTTTTTTTTACAACAAACAAGACAATGGCCTATTTGAAAGAAAACTATATATTTTTATAATTTCTACACACATCCTCTCTTTCAGCCACTCACACACTCTTTCTCTCTTTCCATTTCTCTATTAATTTTATTAAAAGTAGTGTCTCACAACAGACAATGGCCTATTTGAAAACTCTAATGGCCTATTTGAAAACTCTTTCTCTCTCTTTATCTCTCTATTAATCTTATTATTAATCTTATTAAAAGTAGTGTCTTACAACAAACAATAACCTATTAATAAAGAGACTAAAAAATAGACTGTTCTGTATATTTTTCTAATTTTTATACATACTCTTTTTATCTCTTTATTAATCTTATTAAAAGCAATGTCTCTCACAACAGACAACAACCAATGCATTAAAAGTAGTGTCTCTCATAATAAACAATAACCAATGTGTGTCGTGAAGGAGAGACTATTGTGTACAGTTTTTAAAATTTCTTTTTAGAGTCACCCACTCTCTTTCCCTCCTTCACAATGCATGTCGTGAAGGAGAGACTATTGTGTACTTTTTTCCAAATTTCCATTTACAGTCACCCACTCTCTTTTCCTCTTTCACAAAGTCTTATAGTCATGTTTAACTCTCTCTTTCCAATGAATCTTTTTAAGGAATATTAAACTTAAAGGCTTTGAAGTTGTCCGGAACTTCTATCTAATACATTTATATACTTTTACCTTTTTCCCATAAATATTTAACAAATTTATAGTAATTTTATGGCTTCATTACAAAATACCCCCTGAACTTTAGGTCAAAATAGGATCACCCCCTGACAAAAAAAAAACCGGTATTTGACCCCCTAAACTTTGTAATTCCGCGGTTTACCCCCTATGGTTGACCTGATACCGTTTCTGTTACGAGATTTAACGGAGATTGCGGATGGTAGACACGTGGATTGTTCAAGACCATTGATTTGTGCCCCTTATTTTTCTCCATTTTTTTCTTCTCTTTTTTTCGGTTTTACTTTCTTTTTCCTTCTTTTTTTTTTCTTCTTTCTTTTCTTCTTCTCCACCCGGCCTTCTTTTTCTTCTTTTTTTTTTTTTCTTCCTTTCTTCTTCTGTTTTCTTCTTTCTTCTTCTTTTCTTTTCTTTCCTCCTCCTCCTCCTCCCCACCTCCTCCTCCACGCCGTCGCCGTACCTCTATCCACCATTACTCCATCGCCTCTCCCTCCTTCCCTCACTGTCTCCCCCTCCGCCCCCTTCTTCCAAAAGCCAAGAAATCCAAATCAAATGCAAGCCACAAGAACAAACACAAGCTCCACAACAACCATTGCCCGTGTTAATTCAACCAGCCTTCCATCGAATCAATTTAACCAACAAAAACAACTCGATTCACAACCCCTAGCCATCCACACCATCAACATCCATGGCCAAGTCCACCACACACAGCAACTCCACCGGCGACCAAATTAATCCACCATCACCGGCACAACATCCACCACAACCACCCACATAAAATCAGAATAAAGAATTAATGAACGGAAACCGAGCACTAATGGAGAGGAGAGGTTCTCGCTTTCACTTACCTACAAGACTCGTTACGGTGGCGACGACTTGGCTGTCAGGATAAGAGAAGAGGAGAGAAGAGTAGCGATGCCTTCCCTCACAGCGGCTCTCACCCGAGCTCTCTCTTATCTCCTCTTGCTAGATTCTGAAATTAGGTGATGACGGTGGTGGTTCTAGGTGGCGGTGGCGGCGCAATTTATATAAGAAATTAAGGAGAGAGGATGAGGTAGGAGGAAAGGGAGGCGACGGTGGTGATTTTGGTGGTGGTGAAGGCGTGGGAAGATAGGGAGGACGAACGGGAGAAGAAGGGGGAAGGCGTGGACCTACGGCTGCAATTGTAGGATGAAGAGGAGGAAGGCGTGGACCTACGGCTGTGGAGTTCTTGGAGGAGTGGGAGTATGGCAGAGGAGACGGCTACAATTGAAGGGGAGATGAAGAAACCGGAAAGTTGAATTAGTGGTAGGGGCTCTGGTTTTTTTAACCAGAACTCTTTTTAACCTTTTTTGTATTTTTTAGAAAAATTAAATAAGAAAAAGAAATTTTATCAAATATTGTTTTAAATTCAATAATTATTAAAGTTCGTTTCTTTCCTTTCTTTTCCATATTTTTATAATATTTTTATCTTTTAAGAGAATAAAATAAAAAAATATAAAGTAATTTTTTTCATCTCTTAAATCTTTTAAAAAATAAAGAGTCAATTTGAAAAATTTTTAAGTAAAAATTCCGGTTTAATGAAATTTTAGAAATCCAAAAAATAATTTTATATTTATTTTCTCTTTTCCATAAAGATTTTTTTAGTTTTTTTAAATAAAATAATAGAAAAATTAATTTTATCAAATGGATTAACTAAGTTTAAGTTTTCATCCAATTTTTTCTTCTTTATTTTTTATTTTTTTGTGATATAAATATTTAATTCTTTTATTTTTGCTTAAAAAAAGTAATAATTATTAGATTGTTTATTCTTTCTAGTTTTTAAGAGAATAAAATTTTAAAAATATAAAGAAATTTTTGTCATCTTTTAAATTTTTAAAAAATTAAAGAATCATTTTGAAAAAAAAATTTAACTAAAAATTCCAGTTTTATGAAATTTTAGAAATCCAAAAAATAATTTTATATTTATTTTTTTTCCATAATTTTTTTTCGTTTTTAAATAAAATAATAGAAAAATTAATTTTATCAAATGGATTAGCTAAGTTAAAGTTTTCGTCCAATTTTTTCTTCTTTATTTTTTCTTTTCTTGTGATATAAATATTTTATTCTTTTAATTTTGCTTAAAAAAGTAATAATTATTAGATGATTTATTTTTTCTATTTTGATATTTTTTTCTAAAAATTAAAATGAAAAAAGAATCAAACGGTAACGATGTTGCCACATGTCGAACATCCGTGCATTCCGTTAAGTCAACTAACACCAATCTAAAAACCCTAACGGAATGAGGTAAAATGCGGAATTACAAAGTTTAGGGGGTCAAATGCCGGTTTTTTTTGTCAGGGGGTGATCCTATTTTGACCTAAAGTTCAGGGGGGTATTTTGTAATGAAGCCGTAATTTTATATTTAAGAGTTGTAGAAATATGAAAGAAGTGCATACATAGCCACCATGGAGCAAGAACGATACCCGGTTAGGTACTACAATGGGTGGAGTAGAACCTGATGAAGACCACTTGTCTTATTTCAGGTCATCATGATCGGAAGGACGAAGACATTAATGACGCCCGAAGCTTTGACAACAAAGATTTGTCTTTCTCATTCGTATCAGTTGGAAGCTTTGAACTGCTAAAAGGTTCTAATTTTGAAAAGATGATATTCTTGGAAAACCAATTTTATCTTATGTTTACACTATAACAGCCCACCATACCTTTATAATTTGAATGCTAGCTATTTATATTGACTTTGAAGTGTTTCAAAATAGTTCCTTCACATTATATATATATCCTTTTCTAAAAAAAGGAATAAAACACAAATTTTTGTAATAGCCATACATATATACATACCAAGCTCCAAGCATTATATATATATCCTTTTCTAAAAAAAGGAATAAAACACAAATTTTTGTAATAGCCATACATATACATACCAAGCTCCAAGCTATAGTACTGCAGCTAATTTTAGGACGTGAAGATGAAAAAAGATAGGAGAATTATAACATCTATATCTCCTTACACCACAAGTAGTGATATATATATAGGATTAATATGAGAAACCACCATGATGGGACGACAGCATTAATGATGGACGGGTCTGATGCTGAGGAGGAGGATCATTGTGCGGTGTGCCTCTGCGAATTTGATTAAGGAGAAGAGACAAGAAGACTTAGATGTGATCATTTCTAGACAACTCTGTGGAAGAAATGATAGCACCTAAGTCTTGTTGTCTCTCTCCTTCACCAAACTTGCATTGGCAAACCACACAATGATCAGATCCTTCTGTACGAAACTCGCATATAGGCAGTCGTCATTTCTTGGGTAAGTACTGTAAACAAAAGAAAGGAGCAGTCCAGAAATTTGTGCTTGTTTCGGGAATGCCAAGCTAGGTAGCTAGAAGAAGATGAACATATACGCTTAACAGATGGGGCAGTGTGATCAGAAATTTGTGCTTCTTTTGGGTGCTGTTGTGCTGAGAATCCCCTGCTCTCCTTGTTGAGGATTAACTGCATATCCCCAGGTCGAAGCAAACCTTGAAGCACCACATCACAGCTGCAAAAGAAAAAGGATGAAAAATCAGTCAAATGGCTACAGTAAGAACATAAAGACATGAAACAATTAGAAGATAATTTTTTTTTTAAAAAAAAAATTGGTAGAGTATCCCCTGCCGGACGCAGGATTTGATCAACACCTGTCTGTCAGTAACCAATCAATATTAGTAAGGCAATGGAACAAATTAATACGATGATGCACACATGGGCATTCAGTACAGTCATGCAGGCATTGAACATTTCAATTCTTGGTCTACAGTATTTCAAAACAACAAAGAGCAGCAACACTCAATATATTACTTTCTCTCCTTTTCTGCAATCCCAACGGCAACAACAAGAACAAGAACGAGATAAATCCGGGAAAACTCAGATGCTTAGCAAGACGAAGCTCAATTTCTATATTGTCACTGGCAAAAGCAAGACAAACCAATTTAGAAAAGCTTAAATCTGAAAGCAGAAATGCAAATCCAGTATTAGCTAATCAACTAACCAACTTAGAAAAGCTTTGAAGCCAATTTGTTACCTTTTCCACCACCCATCACCTGGTAAACAGTAGCTCCACAGACCAAACAATCTGTAGCCTGCAGATGAAGTTGAAGAAATAAGCAGTGATCGAGCAAACTAAATCAAAAGACTAAAAAGTTAAAAGTTTATCTGAATCAAAAATTAAAAACAAAACCCAAATAGGGAAAAGTTTACCTTTATAGTTTCCACAGCGTCAACCACAGCTTATCTTTTGTTAGCCTTATGTCCATGGACGTGTCCTTCCATACACAATGTCTCAGCCAGCAAAGCAAACCCATGGACGTGTCCTTCGACGTGTCATTTTGGTGGTGAAACTAGGCGGTGCTTCTTTAACTTATTTTTTAGTTTTCAAGTGATGATAAGACTTAATACAAAAAAGAAAACTTATGATGTTTTCTTTTTGTCGGAAAAAAAAAGGCATCAGTGGTGTCATCATCGCCCCGTCGGTCCAGGCTCCGGTCAATACCGGTTACATCCTGGCATTAGACCCTCCTCATAGCAGAGACCGCCCAATCGAGGCACCAGTGGACACCCTCACCTGCTACGCGTCATAATATCAGGGAATCACCGGGCTCAACGGCCAGCACCCAAACCGTGTGGAAGGCCATATTCGGCCGGTCATATTCGGCCACATCACACTATGGGGCTTGACTGGAAGCGCGGGGACTCGAACCTGAGTCTTAGAAATGACAGGTTGAAGGCCTTGCCACTGGACCACCACCCCCAGTGGTAAAAAAAAAAACTCATGATGTTATAATGCAAAGGCAAACGAATAATATATGATTTATTGGACTAAAATGACTGTGCTTGCAAGTGACGAAAATACACTTACCATAAAAAGGAAAACTGATGATGGTGTGATGTAAATTAAGCTAAATGCATAATATATATAATATATATATGTAGAGCAAAATTATCTACAACTAGCCCACCACCAGAAATGGTTTTTGCAAGAATAGAAGGAACTATATATAATAGTAATAACTTAATATATATAGGTTGTAACCTGGGCTATGTAATCATATAATTTGCATAAATGCCAACCACAATTTCAATACTATTTGCACATTACACATCCACATGCTTCGCTAGAGATAGTAAATACTAAGTTAAATTCCAAAAATTTAAGGGCCCAACAACAGACTGTTAAAGCCCTTAATTAGGAAGAAGAGCTAGGGAACTCTGCAGGAATTAAGGTAGATGAAAGTTGGTATAGTGAAATCATGTGTATTACAAATTATATCTGAGTCAAATTCATGTCCTACGTCTCCTTAGAGAAACCATAATGATCAATTTCCCTATAATACCAGGATGTCTGTCTAATTACAATACAACAAACTCAATATCGGTATCGAATATCAATTTCCTCACCCACATTCCCAGTAAATCACACTCTACACAAACATACAGCCGTGAACTACTTGTAGAAGAGACAGTAGAGAGAAACATTTTGAGGAGAGTGGGGCTCGAAACTTCCATGCTACGAAACTGCCAACAAATTCTTCAGATAAATTACACAACCTCTCCTCTCCCCCTCATAACAAAAACTTGAAGGCCTACTTAAACTGAACTCATTACAGCCTCCTAAATCGTATTGGAACAAAAGAAACCCTAAATTAGGTAGCTAAAAGTTATAAACATGAGTCATCCACTCAAATGAATTAGCTCACTCTTCAATTATCCCAACACAAAACTAGAATGTTATCCATAGACTCTGTGTACACTGATCCTTGAATCCGAAGCAAAGCTCAATATCAATAGCCAGCTCAGGTATTTTGCTATCTTCCTGGGAGGCTTACTATACTGGTGCAATGGGGTTGAATTGGTATCAAGTGGAGAAAGGATCATCACCATAATATGTTGGAAATAGTGAGTCCCATAAGGGGTGCTCACTTAAGACCAACTAGGCCCAACTAGTACAGTATATAAGCCACCACAAGGGGAGGCTGAGATACAACTCATTGTACACATTGTACATGTGTTAAGTAAACACAAATAACCTGCTTACTGCAATCTAGGGTTTAGACCGTGGAAACTAACAACGCTTCCGCATCACTGTTACAGATAAGTGTTCTTATCTATGCTATGTATATGTACATTGAATTCCTTCATAACGGATATGGCAAAATTATCTACAACTAGCACAACATATTGCAAGAACGGTAGAATTGTGTTATATGTGCTTTTGCAAATTAAGGCAAGCAAAATATGGCAAAATTGTTTACAACTAGCACACCAGATATGGTTTTCGCAAGAATAGAACTATATATATATATAACTATATATATATATATCCTCATACTATAATGGGAAGAAGGAAAACATCTAAAGTTTATAGCTTCCATATGCTATCAAACAGCTTGCACGTTTGATAGCATGTGGAATGAACTGAAGCCTAATTAAGCCTATGGTCTCTGAGGCCTTCCAATTAAAGAGGAGAAGCAGCAGACTATAATATATATATATGCCTGGTATCTGGATTTGCTAACAGGAGAAGCGGCATACTATATATCCAGCATTGCTCTTCGACCTATATTTCCTAGAATTTACATGATGAACGTGCGCAGAGGAATCAAAACAAGAACAAAGAGGTACAATATATATGCAGAAGACTATTTGTTCAAACCCATATATATATATATATATATATATATTGTCTTTGGGTGCTTCCAATTTCCATGAACCCCTTGGTATTTGGATTTGCTAACTGGAGTATCCAGCACTGCTTAATATGACGAATGTGCGCAGAAGAATCGTAACGAGAACAAAGAGGTACTAAGCCGGTAATGAAAGAAGTTTGAATTTCAATACTATTTGATCATTAGAACAAAATGGAATCCACCTGCTCGTTAGAGATAGTAAATACTAAGTTGAATTTCAGAAAATTAGGGGCCATATATCAGACAGCTTATAACCCATAGAAAGAAGAGCTAGGGAATTCTGCAGAAATTAAGGCAACTGAAAGTTCTTAAGCTAAAGGCAAAGAAATCTTTTCTAAGCTCAGGAGCCTTCAAAATGAAGAGGTACAATATATATGATATAAATCGAAAATAGGGGGCGTGTATTTCCTTTGAATGATTGGTTGAATTACAGAGAAAAGAGGGGCGTGAACAGTACCCCGGGTCTAGCTATCTAGTTACATTGTCCCCATAAAACGGACCTTAGGGGGTATTTATAGAGCGGGTGCCTTGTAGACGGGCTTCTTGGACAAATTGGGCTTGATGGGCTCGGACTCGGTCTTCGGGCTTGGGCTCGTTGGGCTTTGACTCGGTCTTCGGCCATGGGCTCTCCAGGTAGTGGGACCGGCGGGTAGAATAAATATATCAGTATCCCCCCAAATGGCCGGGCTTGCTTGTAAACACGGGCATTTGGACCCTGTCGACATCGGCATAAATAGAATATACTTTGAAAATACTGCCTCGTTAAAAACCTAATCAGGAAAAACCCAGTGGGATAAAAACCTGATGAAGGAAAAAAGAGTGCAGTGTGTATCCCCTTTTATGCGTATTGGAGTTTATTAAAATCCTGAATGCGCTGTTATCTGATCCTCCAGAGCCTCAGTTGGAGAATGTGATCATTCCTCGACGGCCTCCTGTCAGAGAATGGGAATACCTCTTAGCTCCTGAGGTCCTTCTTAGTAGAGAGGATCCTGCTTTGAAAATGTCTCTTCTTGTTGGACATGTTATTCTCGCCAGTTTGAGCATCTATTGTTTTAATTGTGCCTGTTCACCATTCATGTATGCTTGACTTTTGATGATTCAGGGCACCTGTAATTTTTATTGAAGTAGGTATCTCTATCCCTGCTTCATAGCGAACCTGAGAACCTCAACCTGCGCTCGATTTTTTACGAACCTGTATTCTTCGGAACCTCGTTCGGTCCTTCATGTATTTTGGTTTTCGAACCTTGCTCGTCATTTAACTAATCAGGGTACCTATAATCCTGATTAAACTAGGGTACCTATATCAGTTATAGGTTCTTTTGCTAACCTGAGGACCTCCGCCATGGGCTTGTCGTTTGAGAACTTGGCTCCTCTAGCTCTTCTTTGATGTCATAGTGAACCCAGCACCTTTGGCTCCTTGTAATTTGTGAGTTTGGCTCATCTTGCCTTCCGTATGCCTGCTTGAGGGCCTCCATCTTCTATTTGTGTGCCTATGACTTTGCTGTATTCCATCCTGGACAAATGATATGGAAAATTTAAGGCCCCTTAGACCCTGCGGTTCTTGTTCTAGTTTTTTCCAACTCCAGCATCCACACTTTGTTAGTTGGCTCACGTTCTGCGGGAGGTTCCAGCTCCCAGACCACTTGGAGTTGTTCATTCCTAAGCTCCACATGACCTCTTTCCAGGGCATCGGCAGGATTTTCGACTGTGACTATTGTTTTCTTTTCCGAATCCTCTGGTCCGTTTGCTCCTTTGTGCCATATCGTTAACTTTATTTTCCTAAATTTGAAGTTGCCCTTTTGGGAGTGATGAACCTCGTTCTTTTTCAGCTTCTCCCATCTTTTGTGGGTCTATCTTTGTGTTGAAGAGTTCCTGCCTCTCTAGGTGTCTTCTTTCCATAAATAGGTCCTCCAGGCGACCTCGCGGTATCTAGATCCAGCCCTATGTATTGTTTCTTATAGGTTCGGCTTTTGGTACCTTTATGTAGTTTAGCTTCTGGTTCCTATATTGGGCCGGTTTGTATCATTGGTAGGTTCCAAGGACTCTTTCCTCTTTCGCTGCGGTTTGGCAAGCTTTGTGATTTGATCCTATGTTTGGAGATCAGGGCCTCTTGTTTTGCCCAATATAATTGGGCGAGCCCCTCACTCAGCTGGTTCTATTAAAGTAATTGTGACTCTTGTTGGGCTCGCTTTGCCTGTAGCCTCTGTATCTAATTGAATTGCTGCAGTGAGCCTCTACTTCCTACGCACTAGAGACTCTTCCTTTCATTATGGTTTTGTGAGCTTCTATCATCGGCTCCTGTATAAGACATGGGCTCGAGGGACTTAGCTTCGGGATGAACAACCCTTAAGCTTTTCGAAGGTTCTGGGCAGTATATGCCTTTAGCTTTTAGACTCAATGGTCCTTAAGCCCTTTTGAATATTTTGGGCATTATATGCCTTGATTTTGGGGCTAAACAGCCTTTGAGCTAGCTTATTAATTGTTTTAGGTATACCTTTAGCTTTTTGGCTCAACAGCCCGTAGCTTTTTTGACCTGTGGGTACTTTTGTACCTTTGGCCAAGATTTAGGCTCGGCGGCCTCTCAGCTTTCCTAGGGACTCCATTTGGGCTTCAGGAGCCTCAGAGCTTCTCCTAGTGACTCCTATAGGTAATTAATACCCCGGTCGGGCTGGATGTGAATTTAGGTATTCAGAAACCTTTTGGCCTTTTTGTGCTTTTGGGTTTATATTGCCTTAGCAGGCCCGTTTGTTGTAGCTTTCGGCACGAGGGCCTTTGAGCTTCGGGGCTCTTATTGCTACAGGGTACCACGGCCTTGCTCCTTATAATTTTTGGGCACGAGGGCCTTTGAGCTTCGGGGCTCTTATTGGTACAAGGTACCATGGCCATGCTCATTATAATTTTTAAGCACGAAGGCGTTTGAGCTTCGGTGCTCTTATTGGTACAAGGTACCATGGCCATGCTCATTATAATTTTTGGGCACAAGGGCCTTTGCCTTAAAAGGCTATTTGTGTTGTAGGATCTGTTTGAATTTTGCATAATATTTGGATTGCAGTTGCTTCATCGTCTACCTGTGATTTGTTGCAATTTTTTTCTCGAAGCAAGTTGATAGGCCTCGTTTACTCGAGGGAGCTTTTGGTTCCAATTGAGTCTGAAACCACCAATTTGAGCTATAGCATTCGTGGACCTTTTTGCTATTTTGGCTACATTGAGGCCTTGCGATTCATGGTATCCACGAAGCCTCATGCATTTTATGGTGTTCTTGCTCAATCTTTACCCTTTACTCTCCCTTGTTATCGAGCCTCGCACAACTTGCTCCTGAAGGGAACCTATGTATTTTGGAGCCGAATGTAGCTTTCTCACTTGGGCGAGTTTGTGAGAGATCCTGGCCCCTAGGTAAGCTTAGAATTTCTCTAAGTCTGAGCTTGCCTATTTTAAGCTTCCTTTTCATTGGAGCATGTTGCGCTCTTTGGAGCCTCAAGCAGTAGCCCCCAGCATGGGCCATTTTATACTTTGTGCCCTATAATGAGCTTCGTCGGATGTTGGTGTGCTTACAGGAGCTGCTTGGGGTACCTATCAGCCCAATAAAGGCCTTGTGAAGGTTTGGTCACCTTTTGTGAGAGCCTCTTTAAATTTTTGGTTCCCTTATAGGATTATTCTTTACATCTATTCCTCTTGTGAGGTCCTTAAGTTATTCACTTCGTGGTGGACCTGTTCGGGTTTCTGCTTATGTTAAAGCTTCTCTTTCCGAAGATCTACATAGAGGACCTGTTACTGTTGTCATTGCGTCATATCAGATTCCTCACAAGCTTTCTATTTTTTAAAAAGAAAATCTTCTTTCGCCTTTGATAGGAACCTGATTTATTTTTCATGAAGATTCTCCTCTCCTAAAATTTCATTGCTTTACCTAAAGCATGCTTCTTTTGAGGTGTACTTTGAAACCTGCTTTCCGCTTTTCCTCGACGCATGGCATGATGAGGGTCTCCAAATCATTTCGTGCCTTTCTACGAGCTTCTTTATTGGTTCTGTTCTTTGAACCGGGTTAATTGGTGCGAACCTCCACCTTCTGTTGTTGACTTGATCGTTTGTTCATTTCAAGCGCGTAATTGGCATCTTTTTCCTTTGTGGAAGCTCTTATTGTGATACATGTCTCTCATGTAGAAATTTCTTTTGGATATACCTATTTGTATAACATGGCTTCTTTTCCTTTGTAGAAGCTCTCATTGTGATACCTATCTCTCATGTAGAGATTTCTTTTGGATACACCTATTTGTATAACTCCTTTGAATGTCCAGCCCCCGCGACTGGTTTCTTATTATCTTTTATAAGATATCCAGTCATTGTTATTTTACTCCTTAAAATTTCTTGAGGCTTCTTTGAGCTTCTAGAAATTGGTAGGCGTTCTTCATTTGCACCAACTATCTCCCTTAGAGCTTCACCTATAGTTCATTATGTTTGTCGTGGTTTCATGGGGCTTATGTTGCCACCACAGAAACTCCTCGAGGTTCTAGCATCATCACGCAAACCTCTTTCTTTGTTAGCTTTCTTTGCTTTGGATTTCCTATATGTTCTCCGTAGGAACCTCGTGAACGACTGTTGAGGTTTAATATGAGCATAAACAATGTTTGTTTGAAGGTTCTTTGGACCTGTTCATCTTGGAATCCAGAATCTGAAACCTAGAACCTGGAACCCTTTTTGCGCTAAGCCATGCAAATATGTTTCGCTAGAATCATTTTGCATCTGTTGGGGCTGTGCACCAGCAATGCTTGCATTTGTTTCGAGCATCCTAGGCCATATGACTCCTCCATAGGAACTCTTTGAATTTGTTCACCTTTGTGGCGCTAGAAGGAAGGCTCTTCCTAGAGAACCTCATGCAGCTATTCCAGCAAGGGCTTTCAAAGGATTTTTCCATGGACCTAATGACTAAAACTCTAGATTTGCCAAGGTACCTCACAGGCATTCGGATATGGCGGGTAGGACCACCACAAGTCGGTTTGCCATCATGATCGGCCTTTTGTTGCAGAACCTGCTACTTCGATAGGACCTGTTGGGTCATTGATGAATTGTGGGATGTTGGATTCATTTTGGTAGCCTCTCTTCGAGTTCCATAAAATATAAATTGTGGTGAGAGAAGATTCGTAGGATCTACACCACCTTCGTATGACATCTTTAGAACCTGCTCTAGTCTTTCTTCATGCCTCAAGATCTATTTTGAGTTATTGGTCCAATTGCACGAACCTGAATTGTAATTGTCTTGTGAATTTTGTGGAACTTGTAGGTACATCGTTGGTGAGATTTCGCCTAAGTGCTTAACATTTCAGTCTCGGTTTCTCTTTTGTGGAACTCTTTAGGACCTGTCCTCCTTTCCAACGGTATTATTGAAGAGGACCTACATATTAAAATCTCCATTGAAGTTTCTAGGCTTTAATCCCTATTTCACCTCTTGATGTATGTATTTTGGTGATAGATGACTTTGTTGAGAATCCTTTAGTTCCCACTTTAAGTATCAATTGGTTTCTCCTGAGGATCTTCATCGAACCTGAGCCAACCCTACAGGATTTGCTTCAAATTGGCATTTCAATAATGGAAATGTCTTCGGGACGGATTTATTTTGGACCTCCGCCCTCCCTTTAAGACCTTTGAAATATTTTTTTCCGGACCTAATAACTTATATTCCTCATGGAGGAGGTACCTCGTGCGCCATGCCCGGAATAAAATTACATCAAAAGGATCATCATCAATATTGTATCAATACTAATTTCTTCTAGTTTTACATAATAATCATACACATCAATTTGCCAAATTGGCCATGACACACTTGGGCAACATAACGATATGAATTATAAATCATATGTCATGATTATCATGTGCATATTATGTCGTATGCGTAACATAAAATAAAAGATGAATTGTTTAGATATTTTGTACGGTATTTTCGGTGGCCAAATTAGCATTATACCCAACACAAGGAGTATTAGCTTTTAAGGTAATCATTTGGGATTAAATTTGCAAACTAGCATGTGAAATGAATGAACATGATGATGTCGATGGTAATAACAAACTGACACATAATATTATCATATCATGTGTGTACATAGAACCTGAATTGTGGATCGCTAAACGGGAACTGGTTCTGATTGTTCTTTTGCAGAACCTGTCATTTCTGTATTATTTTGCAGGACCTGTCATTTTTGTAGGACCTGCTCTTGGTTCACATAGGACCTTCATGACCTTTGAAAATTTTTTTCCGGGCCTAATAATTTATATTCCTCATCCAGGAGGTACTTCATGAGCCCTGGTTGTGTATCATTGGATGGGATTAGTTCCTGTCTACCCTTTTATAGGGCCTATTTTTGCAAACATGTTGGCATGATAGGACCTGTTGTTGGACCCTTCAGAAGCCTGTTAATTCAACACGACCTGGTGTTGGAATGTTAGTAGGTGTGTGTTACCCATCAACTCTTGTTCTTCCTTAACAAGAATTTTATGAGCTCTTGCTCTTCACTCCACTTTTTTTTTTGGTCCGAGTGAAGAACCTGTTTGAAAACTTCAGGAGGACCTAAAAATTTTTTATTTTTATATATAACATTTGTATTTTTCCCGACAGATCTGGCAGATTTGTGTTGAAAATAATGTTTTGCTAACATCTCTTTATCTCATTCAGGTTTTGATAATGACAAATCAACCTTGTATTAAGATGATCATTATTATGGACCAAAAAGAAATAATCAAGACCCAAGCCTTATGACATCAAAGAGTTCAAGAATGGATGTGAATGGATGTGACAAGATCAAGCAAGAAGAAAAAGATGAGTTAGGAACTCAATTTTGTACAAGGTTAAACATTCAATGTCTCTAAGTTATTGGCTCAAACAAAATCACTTTTACTCATGCATCAATTTGATTTTATTTCAATCATATTTATGTCTTCCGAGCCATGAACATCGATGTTCCAATATTGAACATCGATGTCCTGCATTGAAACCAAGCTTTCGAGAAGGTTTCTAAGCTTTGAACATCGATGTCCAATATTTGAACATCGATGTCCTGCACTAAAATAATTTTTCCAAAAGTAGGCAGTAGTTTATAACATCGATGTTCCATTATTTGAACATCGATGTCCTCATGACCGTTACGCTTAAAAATGGCTTTGAAGAGTTTGAACATCGATGTCCTTGTTCATAACATCGATGTCCTATTGAATCTGGTTTTAAGATTGTTTTGGGAATGTCCAAAACATCGATGTTCAGCTGTGGAACATCGATGTTATTTGGTCTCGGGTCTTGGACAATATCTTGTGGAACATCGATGTTCATTTGTCCAACATCGATGTTCTAGTGACCGTTAGCCCAATAATTCATATTTGCTGGCCAGGACATCGATGTCCACATTCAGAACATCGATGTCCTTGTGACCGTTGGACCTATAATGCTTATTCAAGGCAAGAACATCGATGTCCTAAATGTGAACATCGATGTTCAGCCGTCATGGGCAGACACACTTTTTACCTTCCCATGACAATTTGTCTAAAGATGTTTTGATTTGTTTCCCCAACAGTCATATAAGCTTTTAGACATATAAATAGAGCATTTTACACCTCTGATCATCAAGTGATTGACTCTCTACAATTTCAAGCATTCATTGTTATACATACATATAATTTTTTAGCCAATATCATTGAGATTTGAGAGTAGCCTTATAGAGCTTACTTTGTGTACTCATACCTACTCTTGAAGAAAGTTTTTGCTTTGAGTGACTCAATTGTAATCACACACCTTGAGGGAGGATTATTCCCTTGTAGTGAATTCATAGGAAGAGGGTTTTCTTTCTGTGGGAAAAGTCTTGAAGTGTTGAATCTTCAAGCAGGAGTTGTAAACGGTTTGTTAAGCACCCGGAAGCTTAACGGTGATAGTGGAATCTTCGAGAGAGTCTCTCGGAGGACTGGATTAGCCACACGGGTTGTGTGTGTGTGAACCAGTATAAATTGGTTTGCCTTTTCTCCTTTTTAATTCCGCAATTATTATTGTTTAAAGTTTTAATTAGTTCTTAATCGCTAATTCACCCCCCTCCCCCTTTTAGCTTGTTTGGGCTTACAATTGGTAGCGGAGCAAGGTCTCTTTGTTTAGGATTAAACTCCTTGAGTAAAGATCATGGCTTTTGAGGGGTATAATATTCACAAAGCTCATTTCTTTGACGGTATAAACTTTGACTATTGGAAAATTAGAATGCAAATGTTTCTAGAGGGTCAAGGCTTAGAAATTTGGGAGATTGTTGAGAGTGGTAGGAGTAGGTCACCTAAACCTTTGAGTGATTGGAGTGAAAATGAGAAGAAGAAAGGGACTCTAGATGCCACAACTAGAAACTCTTTATTATGTGCCTTAAGTAAAGAAGAATTTGAGAGAATTAGGATTTGCAAGAGTGCTCATGAAATTTGGACACTCCTATGTACAACTCATGAGGGAACAAACCAAGTAAAAGAATCCAAGACTAATAGGCTTATGAGAGAATATGAGCTTTTTATAATGAAACCTAATGAGTCCATCTATGAGTACTAGGTTTTCAACTTTATGTAATAACCTTGTGAGCCTAGGCAAGACCATAAGTGATAAGGAGAAAGTTACTAAAGTGTTAAGATCCTTGAGTAAGGAATGGGAATCCAAAGTCACAGCTATTGAAGAGGCAAAAGATCTTAATGTTCTATCCTACAATGAGCTAATAGGTTCCCTGATAGCTTATGGAATGAAGTTTGAAGGCAAAGTAAAAAAGAAGAAAGACCTTGCCTTGAAGATTCAAGATTCCGAAGAGGATGCAAGTGAAAGAGATGATGATATGGCTCTAGTCACAAGGAAGTTCATGAAGTTCCTCAAGAAGAAGAGATTGCAAAAAGGGAGGAATATGAAGAGCACTTCTAAATATGAAGATACAAAGAAAAATCCGGTTGTTTGCTACAAATGCAACAAACCCGGTCATATTAAATCGGAGTGCCCATACAAAAAGAAAGCAAGAATTGATTCTTCAAAAAGCA
>JAKUCV010006364.1:54647-97063 GCA_028386065.3 Turnera subulata
TTACCATTTCAGGGTGAGGATATTGCTTCTTATGGCGGTCCTCATTTCATCACGACCCATGAAGCTCCTCTTTTGCAAGCGCTCGGTTTCACGGAGGTTGTCCGTACCGCCCATTCCAAAAGACCAACAATTCACTCTCTTCCTCCGGAGAATCGTGTTCTGTTTTATCTCATCACCCGGGTGATCAAGCCACGACCCGAAAATCATACCGTCCTATCTATTGAGGATGTGAAGATACTCCATGCCATTCTCCATCATACTCCAATTAATTGGGCACGTTTTGTGCTTATGCACATGACCGACTATCCGTCTCAATCCACCCATCATCCTCTGCCCTATCCCATCCTGGTGTTGGACATTCTCCTACAAGCCGGCATTGATGCTCGGGAAGGTCCCCAAATCTCTCATACCAAGACGTGGGCAATTAGTGATGACACCTTCCGCACTGGTAGACCCGAGCAAGCCCCCAGGATTCCCTCGGGTGAGAGTTCCGCAGCACCAACTCGTCCCGAACCAGCTCCTCAAACTTCTATCGTCACTCTTGAATCGATTGCAGCTTCTCTTACCCATCTTCAAAGGAGTGTTAATAGCATGGGACGGTCCATTGATCGCAATGACTTTGAAGTTCAACGCCAAGGGCATGCTCTTCGGTCCTACTTTGATAGAGTCCACTATCAACCTCCACCCTATCATACAACCTTTCAGGGCTATGATTTCGGAGCTGAGGGAGAAGATGATGATGAGCCATATGATCCTACTGTGGCTGGTGAACCTATGGACATGGACGCGGCGAATGAAGAAGAAGACGTTGCTGCCGACAATGAAGAAGATGACGATCATGATGATGGGAACTAACACCCCTATTTCTATTTCTTTTTCTCTTGTGTTATCTTTCATGTTCTTTCATTTGAATAAGAACTTGTTTTTGTCTTTTCAATTTCTTTTTGCTAATGCCAAAAGGGGGAAAACAACTTAATATGTATGTATGTATGTGCACACACACCAAGTTCAAAAAGTTCAACTTAAAATGGTATCATGGCTAAAACATAGGGGGAACTAATAAGCACATACTTCAACTTGTTTGTCATTATCAAAAAGGGGGAAATTGTTGAAAATAATGTTTTGCTAACATCTCTTTATCCCATTCAGGTTTTGATAATGACAAATCAACCTTGTATTAAGATGATCATTATTATGGACCAATTTCTTTATTAGTTCTGGGTTCGGAATACTGTAGTTTCTCAAGTTCTTACCTACACTTACCTACACTGTTCTAGTTCGTTCTTCTTTTTCTACTCAATCCTTGAGTTAAAACATGTTCCAATTTGTAAGTTACAGAGAAAGTTATTGGCTCAAACAAAATCACTTTTACTCATGCATCAATTTGATTTTATTTCAATCACATTTATGTCTTCCGAGCCATGAACATCGATGTTCTAATATTGAACATCGATGTCCTGCATTGAAACCAAGATTTCGAGAAGGTTTCTAAGCTTTGAACATCAATGTACAATATTTTGAACATCGATGTCCTGCACTAAAATAATTTTTCCAAAAGTAGGCAGTAGTTTATAACATCGATGTTCCATTATTTGAACATCGATGTCCTCATGACCGTTATGCTTAAAAATGGTTTTGAAGAGTTTGAACATCAATGTCCTTGTTCATAACATCGATGTCCTATTGAATCTGGTTTTAAGATTGTTTTGGGAATGTCCAAAACATCGATGTTCAGATATGGAACATCGATGTTATTTGGTCTCGGGTCTTGGACAATGTCTTGTGGAACATTGATGTTCATTTGTCCAACATCGATGTTCTAGTGACCGTTAGCCCAATAATTCATATTTGCTGGCCAGGACATCGATGTCCACATTCAGAACATTGATGTCCTTGTGACCGTTGGACCTATAATGCATATTCAAGGCAAGAACATCGATGTCCTAAATGTGAACATCGATGTTCAGCCGTCATGGGCAGACACACTTTTTACCTTCCCATGACAATTTGTCTAAAGATGTTTTGATTTGTTTCCCCAACAGTCATATAAGATTTTAGACATATAAATAGAGCATTTTACACCTCTGATCATCAAGTGATTGACTCTCTACAATTTCAAGCATTCATTGTTATACATACATATCATTTTTGAGTCAATATCATTGAGATTTGAGAGTAGCCTTATAGAGCTTACTTTGTGTACTCATACCTACTCTTGAAGAAAGTTTTTGCTTTGAGTGACTCAATTGTAATCACACACCTTGAGGGAGGATTATTCCCTTGTAGTGAATTCATAGGAAGAGGGTCTTCTTTCTGTGGGAAAAGTCTTGAAGTGTTGAATCTTTAAGCAGGAGTTGTAAACGGTTTGTTAAGCACCCGGAAGCTTAACGGTGATAGTGGAATCTTCGAGAGAGTCTCTCGGAGGACTGGATTAGCCACATGGGTTGTGTGTGTCTGAACCAGTATAAATCGGTTTGCCTTTTTCTCCTTTTTAATTCCGCAATTACTATTGTTTAAAGTTTTAATTAGTTCTTAATCGCTAATTCACCCCCCTCTTAGCTTGTTTGGGCTTACATTTTGGTCCTCACGCGTGGGCTTCTTGGTCCGATTTTTTACTGCAGTATCTGTTCATCATTAATATGTTAGAAACCTGTAGCGAAATTTAATTTGAACCTGTTATACCTTTTAATTGTTGGTGACTTTGTAGATCCTATTTTCCGGACCTATTTTTTTACAAGCATCTCCAAAAGCACCATATTTATTTGTTCCCGAGCATCAGTAAAATTTTTAGACCTATTAACCTGTTTATATAAGACATACATATACATTCTAATTTTTATGAACCTGGCCAGGTCCACTCAATGCATGAGGGCCTCCACAAGTTCTGGGCCAAGTGTGAGGTGCTGCCCACACTCACAGGACCACCATTTCCCTCACATATGTTTTTTATTATTGTTTTTTTCTCCTCCACACGTTTTCCTTTTCTCCTCTTTTCTTTTTTTTCTTCTCTTCTCTTCTCTTCCCCTCTCTCCCGAGCTGTCACTTGCTTCTCCTCCTCTCTTTTTATTTTTCTTTTTCAAATCACCGGCCACCACTCTCACTGGAGGCGCCCTCCACCGTCTCGTCTAGCTCCGACGGGGTGCTGCACCTTCGTGGTGAGCGGTGAGGAAGCTTGAGGAGGTGCTCACAGTGGCGATTTGAGGCAGCGGGTCGAGGGTGAGTCCGGTGGTCCTTGAGCAAACAGAACATCCCCGAGCTCCGCCCCTCTTATGTTCCTCCTACCATCGGTGAGGCGTGGCGGTGAAGGCGGCTCTGGCTCCGATGATGGCGCGTTCTAGTGCCGCTCTCGTGGATCTCGAAGGATCTGGGCGAGTCCTTCTCGGATCTTCCGGCCTTCCTCCGTTTCATCTATCTTCGGCGAGGCATGGCGGTGACGACGTTGGCTCCGACGGAGGCGAGTTTGGGAGCAGCTCTTTAGGGCCTCGACGGATCGGGATGGATCCATCTCGAACCTAACCGGATCCGGGCAGACCCGGCTCTTCTCCCCACACAATCTACCTGTAAATTTCCTTTATTTATTTTTTTGTCCTTCGTTTCATTTGCGCGCGTTGATAGATCTGCTCGGATCTATAATATACGTTTGATTTTAGCTTGGTTTTGATGCTTTGTAAATAGACCTGTTCGTCTCTTTATTTGCTGAATTTGTTGGATTCGTTGTTTGATTTGTTGGATCTCGCTAGATCGGTTTTCGTGGATGGATCTGTTCTCCATTGTTGTTTGGACGGTAGAAACCTTTGATTTCTTTTTCTTGGGTTGCTTGCTGCCGTTGTTGCCTGATGAAAGGGGATGAACGGATCGAACAGTGGTGCTCCGTGAATCGATCGTCGTCCCCAGTGGAGTCGTCACTGATATAAATCGAAAATAGGGGGTGTGTATTTCTATTGAATGATTGGTTGAATTACAGAGAAAAGAGGGGCGTGAACAGTACCTCCGGGTCTAGCTATCTATGTTACATTGTCCCCATAAAACAGACCTTAGGGGGTATTTATAGAGCGGGTGCCTTGTAGACGGGCTTCTTGGACAAATTGGGCTTGATGGGCTCGGACTCGGTCTTCGGGCCTGGGCTTGTTGGGCTTTGACTCGGTCTTCGGCCCCGGGCTCTCCCGGTAGTGGAACCGGCGGGTAGAATAAATATATCAATATATGTAGAAGTACCACATGCATGCAGAAGACAGTTTATTCAACCCTCGCAGTTCAGTGGTGAAAGAATAGTCTGAATGATAAGATCATTAGGGTGATGTCTGTGCTCTTTAGGGAGAGAAAGTTGGTAGTGAAGTGAAATCATATAATAAGTCTCTTCAGGGAAACCGTATTCATAAATTCCCCTATAATACCAGGATGTCTGCTACTTAGACTAGATTATGTATATGCTTGCAAATAAGTGCCCTCTCTGTCAACTTTACAAGAGTAAACCTCCAACTGTGTTTGCATAATATAATTAAATGATACAATGCAAGTGAAATGCGAATATAAAATGTCTTAATTAAAGAAGCAAATACCACTTTCAAGTGTGGAAGCCAGCCATTATCAGCCATTCTTGAGCAACTTCTTCGGATGATGTCCTTCCACTCAGGAGGGTATAGAGCAAGTAGCATCAACCACCAGGAGGCAGAAACAGTAGTGCTTTCATGGCCAGCAAAGTAAATGGTTTTGCAATATCCACAATTAGACGCATCGATGAATCTTCATCAAGATTTTCCTCGTCTAATTGTTGATAATTGCAAGACCATTTACTTTTGCTGGCCATGAAACTCCTACTGTTTGAAACTTGCATGCCGCAAAACTGGCAAATGATTCTTGAAGCCTACAAAGTATTTTTACAGCAAGAGTATAATGTTTAACCGTCCAGACAAATTACACTTCCTCTCATCTCCCCATCAGAACAAAAACTTGAAGACCTACATAAAATAAAGATCATTATAGCCTCCAAAATCTTTGTGGAATCAATATAACAGCCTTTGTATCCAAGAAAAGAGACTGTAGATTAGATAGCAAAAAGTTATAAACAAAAATACTAATGTATCATCTGATAACTAGACAGTAACCCTAAATCAGATATATCACCAAAACAGAAATAGTTCAACAGATAAGTAGACACCTATTTTTCTGCTTTAGCCTGCAGATAAGTTACCTTGTAGGGTTTTTGAGAGCTTCAGCCAGTGCATGTAAAGGCTTCATCAACTTCTTGATTTGATAAGACCTTGAAGTTAAACTACCAGCTAACACCCCTTGGTGGTGCTGGATGGTAAGCAGAAGAAGGTGACCCATGGAGGAGAAGGCGACAGAGGAGATATCATCCCCACACACATTCTAGAGTTTATCCAAAACATTGTTTTCAAGACTTTTTTTTATAACATATTTATATAATTTCTCCATATTTGTCAATTTATTTTGGATAAAAATGTATAATTTTTATATCTTTTTCTAAAAAAGGCAATAAAACAGGAATGGAAAGAACAGAACCGTGAAGCGGAACACGGCACAGGAGATGTTTTTTCTCAGAAATTATTTATTATCCCCAGACACATTCATTCAGTTGTTTTCAAAATTTTGTTTTATAATTATTTAGTTTCTTCATATTTCTTAGTTTATGTTGGATAAAAATGTATAATTTACACAAACACTGTAGCTTGCATCTCACTTCCACACCCATATATATTTATCTCGTAACTCTTGTTTTTTTGTTTCCAAAAAATTTCATTTCCATGCAATTTCTCACTACTTTATGTATTGGGAGTAATTATCATGCTCGCCTAGAATTTGTTACTAAGGGCTGGCCATGGATTCATATTTTTTTATGATGTTATTAAAAAAATAAATTGATTATTTAGAGAACAAGGTTATAAACAAATCAAGTAGAAGCTAATATTCTAGAATAAATTGCAGTATTTACTTTTATAAGATAGAATGTATTAAATAGTATGTTTTAAAGATAAAATAAATTATGTTAAAAAGTATATTTAAAAGCAGAGTCTCACAACTTATTATACTTTTGATTCTCTCCCTGTTAACCATATTAGTATTAGAAGCAAAAGTAGTGTTTTACATTTCACATAAGACAAATAGTTGTATATTAAGAAGGAGAAGACTATCCAATATATTTTTCAAACCATTCACCCTCCCTTTCTCCATCCCACTATTAATCTTTTTAAAAAGTAATATTGACAACAACAATGGATGGCCTATTAGAAAAAATATTTTTTTCTAAACCATTAACACTCTCTTTTCCTCTCCATTCCTCTATTAATCTTATTAAAAGTAGATCTGACAACAAACAATGGATAACCTATTAGAAAAAAGACAAACACTGATTTCTATAGACACTCTCTTTCTACTTTCCTAATAATATTACTAAAAGGAGTGTCTCACAACAGATAATAACCAATGCATGTTGGAGAAGATAAACGGAGAAACAGTCTTATAGTCATGTTTGACTCTCTCTCCCTCTCTCTCCCTCTTTTGAATAAATTCCTCTATCAAATGTTAAACTTAAAGCCTTAAAGATATCCCGAGTTTTGTTCTTTCCGCATTTATTCGTCTTTATTTAACACATTTATTTACTTTCACCGTTTGTTATGAATATTTAACAAAATTTTCTCTATTTTGTCTATCATATTATTATTCTATGATGTTTTTCTTAGATTTACGATAATTTGTAGCAATTTTATATTCAAAGTTGTGAAAATATGAAAGAAGTGTTTTTTTTGCTGGTTTCTTTCTACATGCAATTCCCATTTCGCAGGCAACATTAGGAAAGGAAACAACCTATTCAAGAAATACAATATCTATAACTGCGCTTCAATGTGATTCATAACTAGTTGTTTTCTGAATGTAACTCATTACTGGAACTAATTGTTGTTATTATTTTTCTCTAAAAATAACTGCCACCATCTTTACTATTCCCAAGAACACCATTTGTCAACAAAGATTTTCATCCATTTGACTGAAGGGTGTCTGAGGAGGAGGATCATTGTGTGGTGTGCCTTCTCCTTCATCAAACTCGCAAAGGCACACATCGCTTCTAAGTCATGTTGTCTCTTCTCCTTCATCAAACTCGCAAAGGCACACCACACAATGATCCTCCTCCTCAGCATCATCAGATCCTTCTGTACGAAACTTGCATATAGGCAGTTATTTCTTGGGTAAGTACTAAAAACAAATGAAAGGAGCAGACCAGAAATTTGTGCTTCTTTCGGGAATGCCAAGCTAGAAGAAGACGAGCTTATACAATTAAAAGATGGAGCAGTGTGATCAGCATCAACAAGCTTTGGGTGCAGTTGTGCTGAGAATCCCCTACCCTCCTTGATGAGGATAACTGCCGTTGATATATCCCCAGGTCGTAGCAATCCTTGAAGTATCACATCACTGCTGCAAAAGAAAAAGGATGAAAAATCAGTCAAATGGCTACAGTAAGAACATAAAGACATGAAACAATACAAAAGAAAAGATTTTTTTTTAAAAAAAATTGGTAGAGTATCCCCTGCCTGACTCAGGATTTGATCAACACTTGTCAGTTCGCATGAAGGAATTAATATGATGATACACACATGGGCATTTCCTAATAGCAGCCCACTGGGTCACACTGTCGCCACATTAGTTCAAGTTCAAAAGAATTTCTTTAAGCATTGAAAAAGTTATTTGAATGAATCAGTAGAGTCATGCACGCATTGAACATTTCAAAGTCTATAGTATTTGAAAACAACAAAGAGCAGCAACACTCAATATATTACTTTCTCTCCTTTTCTCCAATCTCAACAGCAACAACAAGAACAAGAACCCAAATGCTTAGCAAAACGAAGCCAATTTCTATATTGTCACTGGCAAAAGCAAGACAAACCAATTTAGAAAAGCTTAAAACTGAAAGCAGAATTGCAAATCCAGTATTAGCTAATTAATTAACCCACAAAAAAAAAGAAAAAGAACAAAGCTTTGAAGCCAATTCGTTACCTTCTTCACCACCCATCACCTGATCAATAGTAGCTTCACAGACCAAACACTGTACCCAGATAAAGTTGAAGAAATAAGCAGTGATCGAGCAAATTAAATTAAACGACTGAAAATTTATTATCTGAATAAAAAATTAAACCAAATAAGCGGGGAAGGAAGTTTACCCTTAGTTTCCCAGCTTCTTAATGTGTGCTGTTCTAAAAAAATAGCAGTCGGGAAGTGGAATGATACATAGACTCAGACTGGGCCGGTGATCAGACTACTAGACATTCTACGTCCGGCTATTTTACTTTCGTGGAGGGAAACCATGTCACATGGAAGAGCAAGAAACAGACGTTTGTTGCCAGATCTAGTGCTGAGGCGGAATATCGAGGAATGGCCCATGGTGTTTGTGAACTATTGTAGATTAAAGGTATCTTGGAGGAGTTGGGTGTGAATCATTCCATGTCTATGAAGTTACACTGAGACAACAAAGCAGCTATCGAGATCGCCCATAATCCGGTTCAACATGATCGTACCAAACATGTAGAGGTTGATCCTTATTTCATTAGGGAGAAGCTTGATCAGAAGATTATAAGCTTCCCTTTCATCAAATCAAAAGATCAGTTAGCTGATGTTCTCACAAAGGCAGCCACATGCAAAACATTCCACAAAATAGTTGACAAGTTGGGCAAGATTGATATCTATGCTCCAACTTGAGGGGGAATGCCAACACGAGTAATTAGTGTGATTAAATAAGTAATTAGTGTGATTGGAAGAGAATAGTGTGATTGGGAGAGATTAGTGCGATTTGGCATCATCAATGCCAAATTGGAATCAATTATAATTAGTGTAGATTGTTCCGGCTATTAGGAAAAAAAATGCAATCGCTAAATGTTTTCTTCCTTTTATAGTTATAGGAAATTGTGTATAAAAGGATTGTCTTGTGGGCTAATAAGATCATCAAAAAATTCCTAAACTTCATTCTTCTTTTTTCTTCTTGTTTCAAGAGTATTTCAAAACAACAAAGAGCAACAACACTCAATATATTACTTTCTCTCCTTTTCTACAATCCCAACGGCAACAACAAGAACAAGAACGAGACAAATTCGGGAAAACCCAGATGCTTAGCAAAACGAAGCTAATTTCTAACCTGGCACTGGCAAAAGCAGAAATGCAAACCCAGTATTAACTAACCCACACACAAAAAAAAAGGAACAAAGCATTGAAGCCAATTTGTTACCTTTTCCACCACCCATCACCTGGTGAATAGTAGCTTCACAGACCAAACAATCTGAACCCTGCAGATGATCGATCAAACTAAATTAAAAGTCTTAAAATTTATTATCTGTATCAAAAACAAAAAAACAAAACCCAAAGAGAAAAAAGTTCACCTTTCGTTGGGATGGAAGTTTCTCTAGCGACAACCCAGCTTCTCTTATGGAAATGTTGCCAGCGACTAATATTAGATAATTATTGATGTTAATATTGGTTAGCTATTACCTTATAGATCTTATAGTTATCATATCTGTAACTAGAATACTTGTACACTTAGGACTCTTGTAACTTGTGATTAATACAAATACACATCAGGGTAGCCTAACTCGGTATCCTGGAATTCATTCCACTCATGGTAGCGGAGCTAGTTTTCTTCTTTTGAAGCTTTCTTTTACATCACCATATCGACTGTCTCCTCTTCTTCCTCTGCTCTTTCAGGATCCTCTTCTTCCTCTTATTCTTCTATTTCTGAATCCACCCTCACTGCTTCGGTTCATTCCGTTCTTAGTGTGAGTAACATCCGAATCTATGTCTCGGCCAAACTTGATTTCACCAATTTTCTGGTTTGGCAAAGTCTTCTCTACACCGTTTTCCAATCCCATCAGGTCATGGATCACGTCGATGGAACTGGTGCACCACCGGAGGCTGTCATCCCTTCTTCTAATCCCGATGCTCCTCCTACCCTTAATCCTTTTTACACCCAATGGCACCAAATCGATAGCACTATTGTCACGTGGATTTATGCCACTGTCTCCCCAGTCATCCTGAATCATATTGTACGTCCAGGTCTTTTTCCTTCTACGAGAGAGGTATGGCAGCATTTTGAACAACTCTTTCATGACCATGTCTAGGCTCGATATATGGAATATCGTTCGGCCTCTGTTAGTTCTAAGAAGGGTTCTCAATCTATGAGTGACTACCTTCAGTCTGTGAGAGGTATTGCTGATTGCTTAGAATCCATCGGTAGACAATTGAGTGATGATGATATAATGATGCAGAATCTCGATGGTCTTCCTGATGAGTATAGTGACAATGTCACCCTCCTCACTTCTAAATCCCCTCTTCCATTTTATTTTGAACTAAGGTTTATTCTTCTCGCCCAGGAAAACAGAAAACAAAAGCGTACTCCCTCTACCAACACGGTTCCCGTGACAGAGCAATCACTGGCTCTTTTTACTCAGCATCGCGGCGGACATGGAGGTCGAGGAGGGCACGGTGGACGGTGTGGTTGTGGAGGTAATTATTCCCCACGGCCGCCATCCAATTCTGCACCCTTCAACACCCGCAATCAGCAATCTTTTTTCAAAAAGTCGCCATCTTCCGGCTCGCATTTTTCACCACGCCCTTCACCACCGTAGAGTCCACGCTCTTCCCCATCTATTTTAGGGTCACACCCTGTTCAATGTCAATTGTGTGATGGTTATAATCACACAGCAAAGCATTGTCCTTAATGCTCATATGCAGGGGTTCATGAGCAACAGGATTCGTGTTCACTTTGGTTTGCCGATACAGGTGCAACCAGTCACATGACAAACTCTACCTCTATTCTCGATTCTTACCATGACTATCATGGTACTGATTCGGTCCAAGTAGGTGATGGTACATTCCTCCCAATTACCCATGTTGGAGTCAAAACCTTTTTTGTTGGATCCTTTTCTTTTCGACTCTTGAATGTTCTAGTTGTCCCGACTCTTACTAAAAATTTAATTTCTGTCAAACCTTTTTCCATTGATATTTCTTGTTCCGTGATTTTTGATTCTTCTGGTTTCTCTGTGAAGGGACATCGTTTTCGCCATCGATAGATATGGTGCAGTGATTCCCTTTATTCAAACCCATGGACGTGTCCTTCCATGCACAAGGTCTCAGCCATAAACATTAGTAAACCCATGGACGTGTTCTTCTACGTGTCAATTTGGTGGTGAACTTATTTTTTTAGTTTTCAAGTGATGATAAAAGTTAACACAAAAGATGCTATAATGCAATGGCAAATTAATAATATATAATTTATTGTGTTAAAAAAAATAATATATAATTTATTGAGGAAGGTGCTTCTTAACTTAACTTACTTTTGTGCTTGCAAGTGACCAGAAAAAATTTAACACAAAAAAAGGAAAAAAAAAACTGTTATGATGTAAATTAAGCTAAATGCATAATAGTAGTAACTTAATATATATACATTGTAACCTGGGAAATGAGTTGCATCTTAAATCTGAAAACTCTTATTGACGGATAAAACCTAAACCTAGTATAGGTTCAGTTTCCTAATATTGGTTATTGTCAGATTGTGATAATACCAATCTGTAAAGCTTATCACCACTAATGTATAGGGTCCTATCTTGTAGCACTTGTATCTTATATACACTAGGACTACTCCTGTTTATATACGTGTATCCGTTCACTATTATAATCAATACACAAAGTTCTCTCAACCCTAGTTTGTACTGTGTCATTCAACTTGGTAGCAGAGCGATTACATGATCCTTCTTTCTTCCTTTTTTTTCAAAACACCATGGCTACTGCTGCTGCCACTGCTCAGATTCCAAACGCTACCCACTACATCTCAATTAAGCTCACTGTCTCTAATTACCTCCTCTGGCGCATACATGTTCGTGCGTTTATTACTGGTCAGGGTCTTTGGGGCTATCTTGACGGCTCTACTGCCTGTCCTCCTGCTATGGTTGATGAAGCACCTAATCCTGCCCATGGTACCTGGATACAGTAGGATCAGATGCTTGTCAGCATGCTCTTCTCCTCCCTTACTGAATCGGTCATGCCGCTGGTGATGGATATCGAGACCTCTAAAGCAGTCTGGGAAACTCTTGCTGCGAACTGTGCTTCACCCTGCCAAACTCGTGTTATGGAATTACACCATAGTCTTCAACGTCTTGTTCAGAAAGATGACTCTATCTCTGATTTTCTCTATCGCGCCAAGACCATAGCTGATGGTCTTGCTGCAGCTGGCAGTCCTTTGTCTGTTCTTGACTTCAATCTCTTTATCTTTCGAGGTCAGTGTGCTGAGTTTAAAGATCTCGTCTCCAATCTCAACGCCCGTCCAGAACCAGTCCCTTTTGTGGAACTTCATAGCCTGCTTCTCAGCCATGAATTCCTTCATGGCGATTCTCTGGCTAAGCTGGATATCAACACTTCGGTTTCTACACCTGAAGGTAATGTTGCTCGAGCACTACCATCATCTGAAAAATAGGATACTATTGTTTCTTTCTCTAGGCAACAACAACGCGGTCGTGGCCGTGGACGCAACCAGCGAGGACGTGGGGGGCGCTTTCCGCAACCACGTAATTCCTTTCTTCATTTTTAGATCAGTAATGGGGCTAACCATACTGCCCTCCGATGTTATCAACGTGGACTCCCTCCACCTCCTGTTCCGGCTGCCTATCTGGGTGCTGTCCTGATGCCCCTGTCTCCTCATCCATCTTATATGAGCCAGGGTCCTCCTGCCACCACCCTGACAGTGGAGCAACAAACCATGTTACTCCCGATCTCGCCAATGTTGGACAGGTAGAGGATTACAAGGACAATGAGCAAGTTCAAGAGGGTAATGGTATGAGGCTTCCTATACATCATGTTGGCTCTCTCACTCTTTCTAGTCCCTCATGTTCTTCCTTGAATAATATCCTTCATGTCCCTAACCTTACTAAGTCTTTATTATTTGTTCATCAATTTGCAAAGGATAACAACGCTTTTTTTGAATTTCACCCTTCGTTCTTTTGTGCTATGGATCAGGTTACTAAGAGGGTGCTCCTTTCCGGACCTAGTGTTGATGGCCTCTATCAAGTTCGACTTCATTCCTCATCAAAGTCTCCATCTGCCTTCCTTGTTGTTCGTGCGTCTAGTACGTGTGGCATTATCGCCTGGGTCACCTACATGGTAGTGTCCTACATCGTGTCTTAGCTCAACATAGTCTTCTATTTTTGGGTCATCCAAATTGTCGTCGTATCAGTCTTTCCCACTAGGCAAGTCTAGTAGATTACATCTTCCTTCCAGTACTCATAAAGTGTCAAAGCCATTAGATTCGATTTATAGCGATGTATGGGGTCCTGCCCCTAATTTATCTACTGATGGCCACAAGTATTTTCTTCTTTTTGTGGATGTTTACTCTCGATTTATTTGGTTCTTTCCTCTTGCACAAAAATCTCGATTTATTTGGTTCTTTCCTCTTGCACAAAAATCTGATGTTGTTCATGTTTTCAATTAATTTCGCATTACTATTGAACGACAGTTCAATACTAAAATCAAAAGCTTGCAAATAGACTGGGGCGGAGAGTTTCGTCCTGTTAGCAAAATCTGTAACTCTTTACGGATTGTACACCATCTCATTTGTCCTCACACTCGCGAACAAAATGGCATGGTTGAGTGTAGAAATCGTCACATAGTTGAAACTGGATTAACCTTACTTGCTCACTCTGGTTTACGTCAAAAATTCTGGCGTCATGCCTTCTCCACTGCGGTTCTTCTCATTAATTGCTTACCAACTAGGGTTCTTAATCATAAGTCTCCCCATGAAGTTCTATTTAATCAAACACCTCAATATTCCTTCTTAAAAGTGTTTGGTTGTTTATGTTTTCCCTTCCTTCGACCTTATAATCGTCACAAAATGGATTTTAGGTTTGCAAGTGTTTTCTTAGGGTATAGCAACCAACATCTTGGGTATAAGTGCTATGATTTTCTTCATCATCATGTCTATATCGCACGACATGTCAGATTTATTGAGGATGTCTTCCCCTTTCACCAACAGTCTGTGTCCAGTTTCTCCACACCCACTATCCCTTGGTCTAGTTCTCTTGTTTTGGTACCTCTTGTACCCAATATCAATGCTGGTCCTCCGGATGGGAACAACCCTCCTGCACCTGTACCGATGCCGCTTGAACCAAACCCACAGCCTGTTCCTGAACCCCAGCATGTTCCACCACAACCTCCAGCTCGAACCCATCCTATACGTACTCGGCAAAATCCCAGACCTAATACCCAACTCCGAGATTTTGTCATCTACACTACAGCCACTACACCTGTTCTCTCCGAGCCACCCACTTATGCTCAAGCCCGTAAACATCCTGAATGGTGGAATGCTATGAAACAAGAGATGGCGGCCCTGTTGCACAATAAGACATGGTCTCTTGTTCCTCCCACTTCTTCCATGAACATTGTTAGTTGCAAATGGGTATATCGCGCAAAATTGCATGCTGATGGTTCTCTTCACAGGTATAAGGCCCGACTTGTGGCCAAAGGATTCCACCAGTAAGAAGGCCTTGATTTTGCAGAGACATTCAGTCCTGTTATCAAGCCTGCCACAATTCGTATCGTATTGTCTCTTGCTGCTGCAAATCGCTGGCCATTGCGCTAGCTTGATGTTCACAACGCATTTATAAATGGTAGTCTAACAGAAGAGGTATACATGCGCCAGCCTCCTGGATTCATTGATGTTCGGTATCCCAACTTTGTTTGTAAGCTCCATAAGTCCATATATGGTCTTCGTCAAGCTCCAAGAGCTTGGTATGCCTGCCTTGCTCATTTTCTCATTCGCTATGGTTTTCTTGCTTCTAAGAATGATACCTATCTGTTTATTTATCATCGTGGTGGCATATCGCTCTATGTTCTTATTTATGTCGATGACATTATTGTCTCTGCCACCTCCTCTCCTGCCATCACCTCTTTGATTGAAGCCTTGGGACACCGTTTTGCCTTACAGGACTTGGGGCCATTGCACTACTTTCTGGAAATAGAAACTCATCATGTTTGGCAAGGTCTATTCTTAAACCAGCAAAAATATGCACGAGCTCTTCTTACCAAGCCGGGTATGCAGGATGCCAAGCCTATTTCCACACCTATGTGCACAAAAACAACTCTCCATAGTAATGATGCACCACCTTTCCAGGACAGTACCATGTACCGCAGCATTGTTGGGGGGCTGCAATAATTGACTATGACTTGGTCGGATATTTCCTTTACTATCAACAAACTCTGTCAGTTCATGCATTCACCAACTCACACTCATTGGCTTGCTGTCAAACGTTTGCTTCGATACATCAGGGGGAGAATTACTCATTGGCTCTTGTTGTCATCTACTACTTCACCAAAGCTGCAAGCCTTTGCTGATGCAGATTGGGCCGGTTCTGCAGATGATCGTCGATCCACGAGTGAATTAGCAGTTCATCTCGGCTGTAATCTAATTTGTTGGCGTGCTCAGAAACAAAAGACAGTATCTAGGTCTTCTACGGAGGCAGAGTATAAATCTCTTGCTGATGCTTCAACAGAATTGTTATGGGTTCAGTCTTTGCTTTCTGAGCTCCGAGTTTCTCTACCGGCAACCCCTGTTTTTTGGTGCGACAATCTCAGAGCAACTTACTTGGCGGCCAATCCTATCTTACATGCGCGAACCAAGCACATCGAGATAGATTACCACTTTGTTCGGGAGCAGGTGGCGCAACAATGTCTTCAAGTCCGTTTCCTTGCAAGTGCCGATCGAATAGGTGATATTCTTACTAAACCGTTGTCCAAGCAACGTTTTGAGTTTTTGAGAGGGGTTAAGCACCTTTTGTATACCTCAAGTTTTTCTTTTGTCCCGATCGTATACCTCGGAGTTTCTCTGTCCCTTTTATGTATCTCGAGTTTCAATTTTTGTCCTTTTCATGTACCTCGGGCAACCCAAACGATGACATGGCCATCTAGTGGGTTCCACCTGACACGTGTCGCAATTCTATTGGCACCAAATGGATATTATTATGGGTCTTACCTTATTTCTCAAATATTCTTGTTTGTGGGTCCCATAAAAGTTCCCCACATGGCACCAATGGCATTATGCCATGTGTTAAGTGGATCCGGACAGATGGCCATGTCATCGTCCGGACTGCCCGAGGTACACATAAGGGACAGAAATTGAAACTCGAGGTACAATAAAGGGAAACAGAAACTCCGGAATATACGATCGGGACAAAAGAAAAGCTCGAGGTATGTAAAAGTTGTTTAACCCTTTTTGAGAGACAAGATTCAGGTCGTGTCACCTCCCTCATTTTGTGGGAGAGTATTGACGGATAAAACCTAAACCTAGTATAGGTTCAGTTTCCTAGTATTGGTTATTGTCAGAATGTGATAATACCAATCTTTAAAGCTTATCACCACTAATGTATAGGGTCCTTTCTTGTAGCACTTGTATCTTATACACTCTAGGACTGCTCCTGTTTATATACGTGTATCTGTTCACTATTATAATCAATACACAAAATTCTCTCAACCCTAGTTTGTATCATTTAATTATACTATGCAAACACAGCCTAAAATTTGTTACTAAGGGCTGACCATGGATTCATCATTTTTATGATGAGTATTAAAAAAACTAAATTGATTATTAAGAATATAATGTTATAAACAAACTTAATATTTTACAAAAAAAATGGCAGCATTAATAGAATGTATTTAAAAGTATGTTCTATTTCTAACATAAAATAAAGTATGTTAAAAAATGTTTTTAAAAGCTTTTTGTTCTATTTATAGTATTTGTTATACTTTAGAATATGCTTTCTACATCTATAGACTCTCTCCCTCTCTATTACTCATAATTAGATGAAGGAGGTGTCTGGTATATTTTTTTGACCATTCACACACTCTTTCTCTTTCCTTCTCTCTCTCTCTCAATATCCTATTATCTTTTTGCCATTCACACAATACTCTCTCTCTCCATTTCTTTATTAGCCTTAATAAAAGTAGTGTCTCACAACAGACAGTAGATGACCTATTAAAAAAGAGACTCTTGTACATTTTCCTAATTTTATACACACTCTTTTTACCTCTTTATTAATTTTATTATAAACACTGTCAACAGACAATAACCAATAAATATGGGGAAGTAAGGGAGAAGACTGTTGTGTACATTTTTCACCATCCACAGTCACCCTACCCCCTATTCTTCTCTCACAGAGTCTTATAGTTATGTTTAACCCTCTTTCTCTCTCTTTAGAATGAATCTTTTAGACTTAAACTTTTTAAGGTATCTTGAACTAAGTTCTCTTAGGGTGCGTTGGTTCACTAGACGGGACTAGACTCGACCAGACTGGACAATTGTACTGTCCAACGTAGCGTTTGTTTTGGTGGACATTGAATGGAACTGTTGTACTGAATTATGTTTGGTTAGCTGTACAGAGCTCGGGACTTAATGCTGTAATGTCAAAATTATCCTTAGTGCTGGAATAATTGGTTAAGTATAGAATATAGTGAATTTCATGCCTTTATGAATATATATAAGTTATATATGCTACATTTTAATGATTCATATCAAGAATTTTAATATTCGCTAATGTTTTGGCACTTAAACAATGAAGGAAAGTAAAAAAAAATTATTTTTGGCTTCTCTATGATTATTTTAATTTGATAGAACAAGGTCCATTATCCATTTCCTCGTATGAACAAGAAATAATTTTGTTCAGTCATTGATCGAGAGTGAAAGTAAAATAAAATTGTTAAGTACTTAGGCAATTAAATGGTGTTCGAGAACTGCTCATACCATAAAAGCAAATGAAGTACACTTTGAGTTCGAAATTAATACACGCATCGGAATATGAACTACAATACTGTTAATCACTCCATACAAATACTTGACAATGGCAATGGCTAACAATGCGAAGATGAACCCCACTACCACTTTCACTAATTCTATATACTTCATGTGCCCTTCCAATGCAACTCTCACGTCATGAAAATTACCCTTATTCGTTGGTATATTTGAAGGCACGCCCACATTTGCCCTCGGACTTGACTGATTTTCATCGAAAATATATGCATTATCACGCGCCCATCGTTGCTCGCTTAGCACATATGCAACTTGTGCTTCCTAAAATGTTTTAAACCCTTTGAACTTTGCCTGTGGAAATGCATCAATTTGCAGCTTAGCCGCATCCCAATTGTCATAGACACCATTGCGTCTCCCATTATACACTACATAGTATTTGAACTTCCCTATAGATACAAATTAATGAAGTAACGAATGAAGTAATGAACACACCAACAATTAACACATCATAAGTACTTCTCAAGGCTAACAAAATGAGCATCAAACAACACTGCCAATGAAGCACACATATTGTGGATAGCAAACAAATCCATAATAAACACCAAGTAGATTATACTGCTTGCAATCTAATTGCAAGCAAAACAGTATCATTCCTGCAAGCATATGTAACGACATAGCCACAGCCAAGTACCAACAAGTACATATTACTTACAAAATGCATCATGCATGACTTACTAGCCGAGAGTATCCAAAAATGCATGCAACAGATGACTAACAAAGCAGTTGAACATGTAAACTGCGAAGAGGGTTAGAAACTAGCCGCTATCTAGTTAGTAGACTACTGTTATATATACCAAAAGCCGCGACTGTATAAAAAACAACAACACCTACTATGTACCCCTAAAAACTTCACTTCCCAAGGAGGCTGGCCACAAACTCCACCCGCTGCTCGAGTTCCAACTCCCGAAAGTAGTTGGCATACGCGGGTTCTTTCCCCATGGCCTTAACAACCTGCACTGCATTAGCAGTTGTGATTCCCATCTTCCTCAGCTCCTCATCCAAAGCGTGAGGCTCTTCCCTCCCTCCAGTGGTAGCTGCAACGTCACCCAATTGCACGTCGCCTTCTCGAACCCACTGCAAATGGCATCAGTGAGAGCCCAGAGAGAATCTAAGGCCGCAGCCTTCCACTTCTTGCTCTCACGTGAGCCAGATGCCATTGATACATCTGGTGGTGCCGCGGAAGAGGATGTTACGCCACCACCAAGAGCGGCGCCAGTGGTGCCCATGCTGGCAGTGGGAGAACCTGTGCAGAAACCCTGGTTGTGTCTATAACCTCCTCCCGTTGCATCCTCTCCAGTGCATCCGTAAGGGTTTCTGCAAATTCTCCCGTTGCCCTGTCACATCCAAAGTTGTGTTGCAGCTTCGGAAACTCAGGGAATGCTCTCCCATAAACATACTCTCTGTTGGGATATTTCTAAAAGAATAGAAAACAAAATCCATACTATGCTGTGACGGAAACATACATAAACTTATTGAAAGCAAGAAAAATAAAGAAAGCAATCTTACCTTCAGATAGGCCTCCAGGATGTCCTGTGCATCCACTTCAACACAGAACTTCTCAGAATTCCAACCGATCCCACTGGTGTTAGCCATGTCCGCAGCAATACAGAACTTGGCCTTCAACCTTTTCATCTTGTTGTGAACATGGTTGGCGTTGAATTCTGCATTGGCGAACTTCACATTCATCCTCGCCACAATCTGGGTGATGGTACCAGGTCTGAAAGACCCAGCATCCACCATCTTCCCCTCAACAACCATCTCTTGAAGAATGTCGACAAATGCGTCGGCCTCTGCCTCAGACCCAACTCTTCTGTCTGCAATGCATTCACTAATGCACAAGCATACGTATAAAGCATACATACACAAATGACAGACACATTAAACCAGATTTCATCCAACAATCATCACTGTAACACGCAACCAATACACTTTATAGGGAAATTAGATCAATCAACACAACAATCACTCTGATCAGATAAAGAAATCAGTCCCATAACCAATTACACAATCGAATGGCAGTACAATCAGGCAGAAAGTTCACTTATTATTTAGGAGACAATTATTAAATCCGCAGGAAAATTGAATGCACGTCATTGGAAAAATTGTTAAAATGCAACAAATTCTGGACTAATTACATGCATTGTTGCACTCCAATCATTGTACTTCTCTTGTGCTAAGGCATCATGCCTGTCAGTCCACCCTTGAGTTGTTTGGACGCTATCAACATACTGTGGTGGGTCATCTGTATCATCTCCATCCGCGGTGAGGTCATCATTCGGCGTGTTCTCTTCCGGATCAACAGCCATGATAGCCCTAATGTAGTTATGTAGCAAGCAACATGCCATGATGATCCTACCCTGAGTTATAATTGGGTAAAAAGATGGGCTTCTAAGAATTGTCCATCTTTTCTTCAACAACTCAAAAGCACGTTCGATTACATTTCTTGCCATTGCATGCTTCACATTGAAGAACTCTTCACGGTTCCTCGACATTCTTGTACCACTAGTCGCCCATTCTCTCAGATGATACCTCACACCCCTATAAGGGGCGACAAATTCAGGACCATGGGTATATCCAGCATGAACCAAATAATAATTACCTAAAACTTCATCACATGCTATATTAATTACACTAACAGTTTAACATATTGCAATTTTTATGGACTGTGTTATTTTTAAAAACCTACACTGCGGGACTTGCAATGCATTCCTTCTCCCGACCACATCACGCAACACCCTTGCATCAGTTACAGACCCCTCCCATCCAGGAAAGACATAGATGAAATTCATATCCCGGTTACATATACCTAGAACATTAGTTGCTATGTGACCCTTCCTACTTCGGTACCTTGATTTCTGATCATCAGGAACTGTGACATCTATGTATCATCCATCTAATGCACCTAAGCACCCCTTGAACCATTTCCATCTATGATCAGGGCACCCCTCCGGGACAGGTTCAGGTTTCAGTTATAAATCATTTTGTACCCGAATCACTACCTTCAAGACGGCATTGAAATTCCTACTTATTGTCTCTCCTGACCTTTTGAACCTAGTCTGGAGTTGCCTATTTTTCTCAAGGTGGCTAAGATATTTGTGAATATCACAACCTGTTCCTCAAGACCTACCTCACCGTTTGACTTTAGGCCACCCTAATCCCTCAGTAACTCACGCAACCCAGCAAGCGCATTTGTGTCCATTCTAAGGTTGTTTACAATGTCATAATCATTTTCCCTACAAAACGACTCTGTGACCTCTCGCCTACTGGAGTAAGTTGAAAAAGTCCTATCTCTCAAAGCTCTCCTATTTTCATCTGCTGAACCTACAGTATGCATGTATGCAACTACTTATGCAGCACAACTCAACAACCGGTGAAGGTTCATCCTCCAAATTACTAACATCACAGCAGCAAGTAAGGCACGCTCGCGACGGTCCATATTCAGTCTAAAAAAGCAAGCAGCATGAAAACAAAACCATATTACAGCATGCACAATGACCAACTGCTACGGCACAAACAGCATAAAAGCAACAAGAACCAGCATATAACAACAACAACAGCCATGTTCCAATTTCCACAGAGATAAAAGAAATGAATGACATACCTGCAGTAACCTCCAACTATAACAGCAATGCTTCACAACAAGACTTTGCACCTCCAACGTCAACACAACTAAAATCTGTTTACACAAAGAGCAGAATTTTAGCCTTTATAACGTGACACATAGAGAGCAATTCATGCATTTCCATTCAAAAAATAAAAAAGAAGAACAATGTATAAGAAAATTAGGGGATCAAGCGAATCAAGGAACATCAAAGACAGTTCAAGCATGAAAGGAAAGGATATTTGGTACGTGGCGTTGTGCACAAGCTTAGCCTACCCAACCAGGTGGGGATTAGCTACATATGAGTTTCCAGCCCATATACCGAATATCCATTGCCCATTCACAAACAAAAGAAACACACAATGCAGCATCACAGGGCAATTAGCAGTGTATAATGACATAATACATTGCAACAACACAGTCATAGAGAGCAATTCACGCATTAAACACAGTCAACTACATAGTCAATTGCAAAAATCCAGGGCTAATTAGAGAAATTAGGTTTTCTGTGAAATTGGGGATCGAGGATTAATTAGCCAAATCGAAGCAGAAGAACAACAACCCACAACAAATAAACGCATCAAGCAGACAATTACACAATCAATCACACAAATTAGGGCTAAATAGTGAATTAGGATTTCTTTGAAATAGGGGATCGAGGGCTAATCGGCCAAAATCGAAGCAGAAAAGCAACAACCCACCAAAAATAAATGCATCAAACAGACAATTACACAATCAATCACACAAATTAGGGCTAAATAGTAAATTAGGGTTTATGTGAAATTAGGGATCCAGGGTTAATCAGCCAAATCGAAGCAAAAAACAACAACCCAAAAGAACTACATGCGAAGCACAAACCATTAAACAACCAAATTCACAACCATCTACAAACCATTTAAACAAGCGAACTCACAACCATCCACAGACCACTCAATCAAACAACACAACAGAAGAGGAGAAGACGAACAACTACATGCGAAGCACGGAGAAGAAGAGAAGATTAAGGGGGGAAGAAAAACGAGAGGAAGAACAAAACAAATCGAGGGAGATAGACCTTTAGGGAGAAAGAGCATGCGAGAGAGAGTAGAGAGAACAGAGAGGAAGACGAGAGAGTGAAGAGAGAAAGAGAGAGAGAGGAGACATGCCTCGGGTGAGTATTTTCTGAAAAGTTTTTTCCATTTTATACACCCTAGGCTTTTGGTCATTAAGAAAAAAGAGCGGGGCAACGTGGGCACGTAAGCAGTGCTGTCCTTGGGACGGGACTCTGTCCACGCATTTTCCTGTGGACAGAAAAAAAATAATTTTGTCCCAAACGAAAATCACAAGCGTCCCACGTGAACAGTGAGACCCGCGTTCCAAACATCAGTCATTTGGGACGTTGTCCTTAACCCATGAACAAAGCGCACCCTTATAATTTCTGTCTAACACATTTATTTACTTTTACCTCTTTTTCTATGACTATTTAACTAATTTGTAGCAATTTTATATTTTAGAATTGTAGAAATACAAAAGAAGTGCATATATAGCCACCATGGAGCAAGATCGATATCGGGTTGGGTGCTACGGTGCCTGGAGTAGAACCTGATGAAAACCAAAGATTTGTCTTATTTAAGGTGATCATGATGGGAAGGACGAAGACATTAATAATGCGCCAAGCTTTGACAACAAAGCTTTGTCTTTCTCATTTGCATCTGTTGGAAGCTTTGAACTGCAGGCTCTCATTTTCAAACGATGTGATTCTTCGAGGCTCAATTTTATGTTATGTTTACACTCTAGCAGCCCACCATACCTCTATAATCTGAATGCTATTTATTCTTACCAGCTTCAATGTGTGTCCCTTCTTGACTTGGAAGTGTTTTAAAGTAGTTCTTTCACATATATCCTTTTCTGAGTACTTATTTGTCAGATGAATCTAAAAGAAGTAATAAAGCACGGATTCTTGTAATAGCCATACATGAAAAAAAAAAAAAAAGGAGAAATTATAACAACTACATATCCTTACACCACAAGTATTGATATATATATATATATAGGACTAATATCAGTAACCACCATGATGGAACGACAGCATTAATGATTGAAGGGTCTCATGCTAAGGAGGAGGAGGATCATTGTGTAGTATGCCTCTGTGAGTTTGGTGAAGGAGAAGAGACAACAAGACTTAGATGTGATCATTTCTAGACAACTCTTTGGAAGAAATGATCACATCTAAGTGTTGTCTCTTCTCCTCCACCAAACTTGCACAGGCAAACTACGCAATGACCTCCTCCTTCTCAGCATCATCAGATCCTTCTGTACGAAACTTACATAGGCAGTCATTCCTTGGGTAAGTACTAAAAACAAATGAAAGGAGCAGTCCAGAAATTTGTGCTTCTTTCGGGAATGCCAAGCTAGCTAACTAGATAGAAGAAGATGAATATATATATACATTGAAAAGATGGAGCAGTGTGATCAGCATCAAAAAGCTTTGGGTGCTGTTGTGCTGAGAATCCCGTACTCTCCTTGACGAGGATAACTGCCGTTGATATATCTCCAGGTCGAAGCAACCCTTGTAGTACCACATCACAGCTGCAACTATCCAGTGAATTACCCTCCTCCAGTGAATTACCCTCCTCCACCATTTCTTAGAACGCCTTATATGCTTTATGGGGAACCCTTCCTTGCAAAGACAACTCATCACTATGCTACATGTCCAAGCATCTGGTAGCAGACCTATGCAACATGTCCAAGCAGCAGCAAATGGCTACAGTAAGAACATAAAGACATGAATAAATAGAAGATAAAATGTTTTTTTCAAAAAAAAGGGTAGAGTATCCCCTGCCAGACGCAGGATTTGATCAACACTTGTCTGTTTGCATGAACGAATTAATATGAAGATGCACACATGGGCATTTCCTAATAGCAGTCCACTGTGTCACACTGCCGCCACATTAGTTCAAGTTGTAAAAAATTTCTTTAAGCATAGAGCTGATAAAAAGAGTGCAGGAAAAAGTTATTTGAATGAATCAGTACAGTCATGCAGGCATTGAACATTTCAACTCTTGGTCTACAGCATTTCTAAACAAACAGCAGCAACACTCACTGCAATCTCCTTTTCCGCAATCTCAACGGCAACAACAAGAACGAGACAAATCCAGGAAAACCCAGATGCTTAGCAAAACGAAGCCAATTTCTATATTGTCACTGGCAAAATCAAGACAAACCAATATTAGAAAAGCTTAAAACTGAAAGAAGAAATACAAATCCAGTATTAGCTAATTAACTAACCCACAAAAGAAGAAAGAAAAGAACAAAGCATTGAAGCCAATTTGTGACCTTTTCCACCACCCATCACCTGGTGAACAGTAGCTCCACAGACCAAACAATCTGTACCCTGCAGACGAAGTTGAAGAAAAAAGCAGTGATCGAGCAAACTAAATCAAAAGACTAAAAAGTTAAAAGTTTATCTGAATCAAAAATTAAAAACAAAACCCAAAGAGCGAAAAGTTTACCTTTAGTTTCCCCAGCGACAACCACAGTTTCTCTTTTGTTAGCCTTTATATGTCCATGGGAGCAGTAGACCCATGGACGTGTCATTCCATACACATTGTCTCAGCCAGCACACCCATGGACGTGTCCTTCGACGTGTCATTTTGGTGGTGAAACTAGGCGGTGCTTCTTAACTTATTTTTTAGTTTTCAAGTGAAACCATATTGATCACACTACAACAAACTCAATATCGGTATCAAATATCAATTTCCACACCCATATTCCCAGTAAATCACACTCTACACAAACATATAGCTATGAACTACTTGTAGAAGAAACAGTAGAGAGAACCCTTTTGAAACTGTCAGTGGTGCTCGAAACTTCCATGCTACGAAACCGCCAAAACAAATTCTTCAAGCCTACCAAGAGTAATGTTTAACTGTCCAGACAAATTATACATCCTCTCCTCTCCCATCTAAACAAAAACTTGAAGGCCTACTTAAACTAAACTCATTACAGCCTCCTGAATCCTAATGGAACAAAAGAAACCGTAAATTAGGTAGCTAAAAGTTATAAACATGAGTCCTCCACTCAAATGAATTAGCTCACTCTTCAATTATCCCAACACAGAACTAGAATGTTATCCACAGACGCTGCGTACCATTCTACACTGATCCTTGAATCCGAAGCATCCTTGATAAACTCATATGACACTAGTTACACTTCACATTTCATTCCGTATACAATCAATTTTCTTTTGAAATCTTCAATTGAAGACTTACTTAGCCACCACTTCGAGTTATAGTTATCGGTGGAGGCCATAAGACGATGGAAGGACCCTCCGAATGATATGACTACGTTACCCCAACTTAACCGTAGTTCACTTGTTTCCCAGTAGTGGTATTATTGTTTATACCGTTTTAATAGATGTTGACCGGGTCGACTAACGTTCGTACCATCTTAACAGATGTTGATCGGGTCGTCATTCCAAGCAAGGTAGAATTGTACTATAGAATAGAACTATATATATAATACTCTCCTGATACTGTAATAGGAAGAAATTCCCCAGAATTTGTAGCTTCGATGAACGGTCAGTGTGAACATGGCATGGTGCATGGGAGATAAAGCATAGTAGTAGGATTTACCAACAGCATGCACGCTTGATAGCAAAATTGTTAACAACTAGCCCACCAGATATGGTTTTTGCAAGAATAGAACTATATATATATAATATATAATAATTATCTCCTGGTACTATAATAGGAAGAAGGAAAACATCTAAAGTTTATAGCATATAGAATGAACTGAAACCTAATTAAGTCTATGGTCTTTGGGGCCTTCCAATCAAAGAGGAGAAGCAGCACACTATCCAGCAATGCTGTTCGACCTATATTTCCTGCATGTGATTGATGAACGTGTGCAGAGGAATCATAATGAGAACAATTAGAGGTACAATATGTATGCAGAAGACGATTTATTAATTGGAGCCTATATATATGGTCTTTGGGTGCTTCCAATTTCCATGAACCCCTTGGAGAACATCACCAACTGAGAAAATGTCTTGAAAAAGCTAACTGGAAGAATCATAACAAAGGGGTACCACATGGATGCAGACAGGGGGCGGATCTAGGAGGGGGCAAGCAGAGGCTGGTGTGGATATTTAGGGTGCAAAGCCGGTAATTAAAGAAGTTTGAATTTAAATACTATTTGCTCATTACACATACTGGAACAAAATGAATTCCACCTGCTCGTGAGAGATAGTAAATAATAAGTTGAATTTCAGAAAATTAGGGGGCCAATAACAGACTGCTTATAACCCTTAGAAAGAAGAGCTAGGGAATTCTGCAGAAATTAAGGCAACTGAAAGTTCTTATGCTAAAGGCAAAGAAATCTTTTCTAAGCTCAGGAGCCTTCAAAATGAAGAGGTACAATATATATGCATGCAGAAGACAATTTATTCAACCCTCGCAGTTCAGTGGTGAAAGAATAGTCTGATGATAAGAGCATTAGGGTGATGTCAGTGCTCTTCAGGGAGAGAAAGTTGGTAGTGAAATCACATAATAAGTTTCTTCAGGAAAACTGTATTCATAAATTCCCCTATGATACCAGGATGTCTGCTACTTAAGATTAGATTATCTATATGCTTGCAAATAAGTGCCTTGTCTGTGAACTTTACAAGACTAAACCTGCAATGCGGTGTTTGCATAGTACAATGAATTGATACAATAATGCAAGTGAAATGCGAAGATAAAATGTCTTAATTAAAGAAGCAAATACCATTTTCAACTGTGGAAGTGAGTCATTATTAGGCCAGTGACCCTTGCATACTTGAGCAACATCTACTCCGATGATGTCCTGCCACTCAGGGGGTAGAGCAAGTAGCATCAAGCACCAGGAGGCAGAAACAGCAGTGCTTTCATAGCCAGCAAAGTAAATGGTTTTCCAATATTCACAATTAGACGCTTTGATGAATCGTCATCAAGATTTTCCTCGTCTAATTGTCGATAATTGCAAGACCATTTACTTTGCTCGCCATGAAACCACTACTGTTTGAAACTTGCATGCCGCAAAACTGTCAAAAAATTCTTCAAGCCGACCAAGTAATTTTACAGCAAGAGTATAATGTTTAACCGTCCAGACAAATTATACTTCCTCTCCTCTCCCCATCAGAACAAAAACTTGAAGGCCTATATAAAATAAAAAATCATTACAGCCTCCAAAATCCTTGTGGAATCATTACAGCCTTTGCATCCAACAAAAGAGACCATTAGGTAGCAAAAATTTATTAAGAAAAACAGTAACGTATCATCTGCATTTGGAACCGTAGCTGAAAAAATTCTCTACAAGTTTTTCTGGAACCCTAAATCGGATATATCACCAAAACAGAAACAGTTCAACTTACAAATAGGTGGACACATATTTTTTTCCTTTAGCCAATTTAAGTTACCTTGTACGGCTCTTGAGAGCTGCATGCAAAAGCTTCATCAACTTCTTGTGTAACAGCCCGGGTAAAAATTTGGTATTTTTACCGGGAATGTAAAAGTCTTTTTATAGTGATTTACCGAATGAATTAATCTTGGATAATTATTTCAAGGTAAATCGGGCATCATTTTTCGAAACTGAGGTTTTTACCGCGCTCGTGATTTTCCCATGGATTTTTCAGACCAAAGTTGGTATTTTTCGGGTCCCAGAATCTTCAGAAAAATCACACCGAAAATAACAATGGTGGTATATCATTTATTTTCTGGTCCGGACGGTACACAACTTACCTGCATGATTGAGTTTGGCGCCGCCTCTTCCTGTGATGCCCGTGCCTTACCTTTCTTCTGTGTCGCCCGTGCACCCAGCTTTTCCTGCTTAATAAACTCATGTTTCCTGCAAAAACAGAACTCACCTACAAAACCTTGAAATAAAACCTTCATACCCAGTTCGTCTTCCTCCTACAAAACTCAAGGAAAAGAAAAAAATAAAAAAATAACAAACAAGCCAGTGGAAAAAAGAGGGGAACAAACCCATCACCATTCTTCTCCTCCCCGTGACCGAACCACCGCCGCCACAAAGACCACCACACCACACACAACCCGAGACCGCACCTACCCGAGCCACCAACACCAGCTCGCCGCCACACCTGCACCTCTCTTCCTTCCTCTTACCGTGAACCGCCATCGAGAACCACCACAGCCACACCGCCACCACCGAGCCATCGTCACCATCTCCCTCTCTCTTCCTGCTCGCTCACCGACGCTGCACCACCGCCGCAGTCAGACCGAGACGCACGCCTGCAGCTCTCTTTGATGCCTTCGGGGAAGCTGGCCGACGACCCGAGCTCGCGCTCGCCGCAAGCAGCCTTCGTTTTCTGCAGCTACCCTGTTCGCGCCGCCGTCTACAGGACACCACCGCCACGCCACCGTCCAGATGACGCACGCTGAAGCGAGCCACCTGTCGCACCGCCTCCTGCAGGGTTGCCGCCGCGCTCCTCTCGCCCTCGTCGTCTGCTCCTACCGCCTGCTAGCCGACCCGCCGCCGGTGCAAGTGGGTTTGGGTTGAAGGAAACCCTGTGACCCGGAAGTTTATGGCTTCGGGTCGGGTTGACCCGAGTTGTGGAGGTGGGTTTGGAGATCTAGGAGGGCTAGTAGCTTGGGCTGTGGATCTGGGCCTACAGCCTTGGCCTAGTCCTTACACCTGGGCTTGGTCATGGGCTGCATAGCATGGCCCAGTTTGGTTTAAAAAAAAAGAAATAAAAGAAAATAATAGTAATCTGGAATATAATTTGGAAGTATGTATAAATATATTTCTGGAAAATAGACAATAATTAATTTGACCAGATATAATTATTTTGGTATACCTAGTATATGGTTATGTTTTAGAAAAAAATTCCTTAGACATATTATTTTGGAAAATTAAGGTAATTATGTTATGGTTATATTACTAATAATATGGCAAGAATGGATTATAGTATTATGAAAATTATATATATGAAGTATAAGAATATGTTTTACTGGTAAAAAATAAATTGATTTCACTAACATTATTTTGAGAAAATGTAATTGTAATATGATTTTCCTTTTAAAAATTATTATAAGAGTAAATAATTTTAGAAAAGGGGTATACATACTATGAAAATGTTTTGAAAATAAATAAGGTATTGTATATTCTGGGGAATATTTCACTAAGTATATATGATAATACCTTTTTGAAAAAAATAAATAATAATATTTGGTAATTATATTTTGGCAAGAATAATAATTTTATGGAGATGATGACGTATAACCAAGGGGAGTATAACTTATAATTTATGGCATCATAGCATACCGATTATATGCATTTATGTGAGCATGTTGTTTTGTTGTATAGGTTTTGATATCGGGTAGTTTCCCGAGGAGCCGGCTTTGGACCAGTCATCGTCTTCAGAGTTGAGTAATCGGCTAAGGTGAGGATGAATAACCTTTGATATGTTGCACATAATACTGTGTGTGTTTCTCTGGTAATTATTTTCTTGATTGAACTGCTGAGATGATCATTGATAGTTATTTGATTGCGATGGTTGTTGTTGTTGCTGTTGTTGGACTGTGTTGTTGGTCTTGTGGAAATTGTGGATAATTGTTGAACTGTTAATTGTGAATAATTGGTGTTATGAGATTGTTGATTGGTTGGGTCTGTGGATTAACTTGTGATAATGGAAGTTGAATAACTTGAGAAAATAAATATTGGAAACTGTGATGATATATATTATTATTGGATACTTGATGATATGGATTGTTGATGTTGGTTCTGAGTGTGATTCGCTGATATTGTTCTGCTTGATTTAACTGCTGTGTTGACTGTTATTGGTTTATTGGATACTGTGTTGTTATTGATGTTGGATTGTGAATAATTGATGCTATGAAACTGTTGATGGATTGGTCTGTTGTATAACTTGAGTTAATAGGAAGTTGGATAATTGGAATAAGCTGTGATATGGATAATTGGGAAAAGGAAAAATGGAAATTGGAAGTTGATTGAGATGGTGATTTTATTGTCACGCGGGAAGTAGTGGTACGACTAGATGGTTAGAGGCTAGTTTTGTGGTGTCATGGCTGGTTTCTTGGTTATGGGATGTTGATCCCGGTTTGATTTGGATATTGGGATGTTGATCCCGGATTGGTTTGTTATTGGGATGTTGATCCCGGGTTACGTTTGGCCTGGCATTCGGAGTTAGTTAATAACCAGGTATGACCCTAGCTTGTCCAGTGACAGGGCCCGGATATTAAAATTGGAAAAGTTAATAAGTGAGCCGTGTCTTTTTGTTTTGGATTTGGGATTTCGAATCCTGTGATTTGGTTTTGGAATGGATATGACTTAATTGTCACGTGGTAAGTAGAGGTACGACCGGATGGTTTGAGCTGTTTTGTGGTGGCCATGATCTGGGTTACTTGTGATGGGCAAGTTGATGTCGGTTTAATTGGGATGTTGATCCCTGAGATTGTTATTGGGATATTGATCCCTGAGATTGTTATTGGGATGTTGATCCCTAAGATTTGTTATTGGGATGTTGATCCCGGGTTCTTTTTGATCTGGCACCAAAAACAGGTTCATAACTAGGTACGACCCTAGCTTATCCGTGACGGGGCCCAGAAAGATAAAGTTGGAACAATAATAAAGTCTTTGGTACGTTTGGGTCGAGTCTTTGGGTTTGGTCTGTCTTGTACGGTATTGTCTTTAGTATGGTTTTAACTATTGTCTGTATTTCTTCTTTGAAGTATTATAGTTGCCTGCATATCTCTGTTTATCCATGGTTGGTGGGTACTTCAGACTCACCCCTCACCTGCGGGCTTTCATCCCGTAGGTTGAGTTATTTGTGATTCAGGTGCGATGCTTTTTGGCGGCTGCGGCGTTATCCCTTGGACAGGACTCGGATCCATTAGTTTGCATCTGTGTTGCATACAATGTCTTTGTGAGTTTTAAAAGTCTTCCTCTGTGCTGATTATTGTTATTGTTGGGCACTGGGCCGGTTGTGATGTTATTGATATTCCCTAGATTGGATGACATTTTTTTGTATTGGGCCGAAGGGTCGGATTACTGATGTTTATATTTTGGGCTATTGAGCCAGAGTTTCTGTTGTATACACTGTATGTTGGGCTTTGTTTTGTCAGGTCATTACAGTTCCGCCACGTGTTTACTATGTACGGTAAATACGGGTCAGGGCGTTTCATCTTGAACTTAAACTACGAGACAAACGTCCCTTGGTGGTGCTGGATGGTGAAGCAGAAGAAGGTGACGCATGGGGGAGAAGCCGACATTGGAGATATTATCCCCACACACATTCTAGAATTTATCTAAAACATTGTTTTGAAGATTCCTTTTTTACACCTTATTTATATAATTTCTCTATATAAGTTAATTTGAATTGGATAAAAATGTTTAATTTTTATATCCTTTTCTAAAAAAGGCAATAAAACAGGAGTGGAAAGAACTTAACGATGAAGCATAAGATGGGGACGCACATGCATGAAAACGGAGATGTTTTCTCTCAAAAATTATTAATTATCCCAGACATATTCATTCAGTTTTTTTTTGGGATTTTGTTTTACAATTATTTAGTATCTTCATATTTCTTAATTTATATTTGATAAAAATGTATAATTTACACAAACACTGTAGTTTGCATCTCACTTTCACACCCATATATATTTCTTTTGTCTCGTACCTCTTGTTATATTGTTTCCAAAAAAATTCATTTCCAAGGAATTTCTCACTATTTTATGTATTGGGAGTAATTATCATGCTAGCCTAGAATTTGTTACTAAGGGCTGGCCATGGATTCATCTTTTTTATGATGTTATTAAAAAAATAAATTGATTATTAATCAAAAAAAGGTTATAAACAAACCAAACCAAGTAGAAGTTAACATTTTAGAAAAAATTACAGTAGTTATTTTTGTAAGATAAAATTTATTAAATACAATGTTTCAAAGACAAAATTAATTGTGTTAAAAAGTATATTTAAAAGCAGAGACTCTCTCTCTCCATTAATCTAATCAGTATTGGAAACAAAAGCAGTGTTTTACATTTCACATAAGATAAATAGTTGTATATTAAGAAAAAGAGGACTGTCCAATACATTTTTCTAACCATTCACGCTCTCTTTCTCTCTCCATCCCTCTAGTATTCTTATTAAAAATAGTGCCTTACAAAAGATGGCCTATTAGAAAAAAAAAAAATTTAACTATTCACGATCTCTTTCTCTCTTGATCCTTCTATTTAATTTTATTAAAAATAGTATCTGACAACAGACAATGAATGACTTATTAAAAAAAAGACATTTTTTTAACCATTCACACTTTTTTTCTCTCTCCATCCCTCATCCTTCTATTAATCTAAAATTAAAAATAGTATCTGACAACAGACAATAGATGGTCTGTTAGAAAAAAAAATAGACTGTATATTTTACTAATTTCTATACACAGTTTCTTTCTGATAATAACCAACGAATGTTGAAGGAGAGACACCAACCCATGTTGGAGGAGAGACACGGAGACGGTTTTATACATTCTTTTAATTTTCATTCCCACACACTCTACTCTCTCCCTCTCTTAGACAGTCTTATGAGCTTCTTTTGAATGAATCTCTTCATCAAATTTTAAACTTAAACCCTTGAGGATATCCTGAGCTATGTCCCCTCCGCATTTATTTGTTTGTTTAACACATTTATTTACTTTTAGCTTTTGATATGAATATTTAAGAAATGTTTCTCCATTTTGTCTATCATATTGTTATTCTATGATGTTTTGCTTAGATTTACTATAAATTGTAGCAATTGTGAAAATATGAAAGTAGTGTTTTTTTTTTCTGGTTTCTTTCTAGATGCAATTTCCATTTCGCAGGCAACATCAGGAAAGGAAACAACCTATTCAGCTAGATAGATTGTTCATGCAAGCATAGGGGCATCTGAGCTAGAATGTGATTCATAACTTTTTCTTTTTTTTTTCCCCATCCGGTATTCGGAGCTTTGCTCCGACTAATCGGGTCGACCCGCGTCGTGCACCTGGGTATGATGGGTGAGACTCTCAATGGGGATTTTCTGCATACACGAAGACTCGTACTCAAGATCTTGCTTAAGCGGAACCAAGTCGCTTACCACTTGGACCAACCACACATTGGTAAAGACATGGAACCTTTCGATTGCCTTACTAAAGAGAATACAACAATAGGTGTTTAGGGTTTATAACTGGCACACCAAACCGTGTGACCTTTGTGTGTTTATATATAGTGGATAACCAATTACAAGATACAATTGTAGTAGTACACAAAGTATAGAAGTAAAGGCATAACATATACTACACTACGACTCTATGACTTGGTTGAATGATTATCTGAAACACTTGCTAACACTCCCCCGCAAACTAAACCGAGAGATTTACAGAGGTTTAGTTTGGTCCGTATCAGCTCAAAGCGCCTGGAAGGCAGCGGTTTTGTAAGAATATCGGTCAGCTGATGTTCACTGCGAAAAAACTGAACCCGAAGCTTCTTAGCTGTGACCTGTTCCCGAACAAAATGATAATCAAGTGCAACATGCTTGGTTCTGGTGTGTTGAATCGGATTTTGACTCAGGTATGTTGCGTCGATATTGTCGCACCAAAGAACTATAATGGAATGAGTAATTCCCAACTCGGTTAACAAGGATTGAAGCCATAGAAGTTCTGCACTACCATCAGCTAAGGCCTTGTATTCAGCCTCGATGGAGGATCGAGCCACGATTCGCTGCTTCTTGGAAGACCAAGAGATAAGATTCTGTCCCAAAAACACCAAGTAACCTGCAGTGGATTTTCGGTCATCCAAATTGCCACCCCAGTCGGCATCGGTGTACACTTGTAATGTAGTAGCTGCGCTCGGCTGAAACTGAAGTCCAACATTTATGGTATGCTTCAAATAGCGCAGAATGCGCTTTACGGCAACATGATGATCTTCTGTTGGTGCTTGCATGTATTGGCTTACTTTTCCCACTGCGTACATGATGTCTGGCCGAGTGATGGCCAGATATTGTAATGAGCCAATGAGCTGGCGATAAAGAGTAGGATCTGAGAAAATTTTCCCCCCATTTTTGCGCAGCTTGGTTGAAGTAGATGCTGGAGTGGTCACGGCCTTACAATCAGTCATACCTGCCTTACGGAGAAGGTCTTGTATGTACTTTGTTTGAGTGAGCAGGACTCCATTCATGGTATAAGTAGCATGAACACCAAGGAAATAATTCAGCCGGCCCAAATTTCTGATAGAAAATTCTTCCCCAAGCTGTTGCAAAAGCTTGCTAACAAAAAATGCATTATTACCAGTAAGGAGAATGTCATCCACGTATATCAGCACATAAACAATTGTGGTGCCATGTCGAAATATCATCAATGAAGGATCCGCTTGTGAGATAACAAAACCATTGCATAGAAGGTAATCACTCAAATGTTTATACCAAGCCCGTGGGGCCTGTTTGAATCCATAAAACGATTTATTGAGCTTGCAAACATGATGCGGATGATCGGCAGAGACAAATCCTTGTGGTTGAGTCATAAAAACTGATTCTTCAAGATGCCCATGAAGAAAGGCATTCCGAACATCCAACTGATGTATCAGCCACTGATGGGATAAATCATGACTGAGAATAACTCTAATCGTTGTAGGTTTGATTACTGGGCTAAAAACATCCTTGTAATCTAAGCCTTCTCTTTGATGAAACCCTTTAGCCACAAGGCGGGCTTTGAAATGTTCAATCGCACCAGTGGTAGTTTTCTTTATCCTGTACACCCACTTATTGCCCACAATATTCATGGATTTGTGATACTGGACCAATGTCCATGTGTTATTCCTGAGAAGTGCATTCACTTCATCTTGCATTGCCGCACGCCACACTGAGTATTTGGATGCCTCAGTAAAAGAAGTTGGCTCTGACATGGGTAATTGGCTAAAAACTCGTTCCATTAACCTTCCTCTCATAGCTCGACCACCAAACCATACAACCGCATTCCAGTAAGCAGAACCTCCCAAACGACCACTTCACAGACCCAAACATCTTCTCCCAAGTCTTCTTTATCATCCTCACAGTAGTTTCTCTAACTATGGACCTCTACACACAACCTATCATGCTGCACTGTTTGAGATAAAGAAGTACTAGAAGTAGTGGCTGGCGAAGAAAGTATTGGAATAGTAGGTGTGGACACACAAGGCTGTGATGGAGTTTTAGTTGGACTAAGATTAATGGCCTGTTTGAGCTGAGAATTAGGTGTAGAGATCTGCGAAGGAGAATTAGGATTAGGAGGAGTACCTGAGGTCTGTTGCGTGGCAGGAAAGAAAACTGAAAGTGGCACCGAAACCTAAGACTCGTTGGACTGAGATTGTGGAGTTGACACTTGTTTTTGAGTGGAAAACGGAAATATGGTTTCATAAAATTTCACATACCGAGCAATATATATCTTGCGGGTGGAAATGTCTTGGCATCGGTAACCATGATGCATAGGACTATATCCTAGGAAAATGCAGGGTCGTGACCTGTAATCAAATTTGTGCCTATTGTATGGTCTTAGATGAGGAAAACGCAAGCAACCAAAAACTCTTAAAAAACCATAATCTGGTGAGTGATTATACAGAATTTCGTATGGGCTTTTGTTCCCCAAAATTTTTGTTGGTAATCTGTTTATCAAGAAAATAGTTGTATCAAACACATAATTCCAATACGAAAAGGGAACATGAGCAGTGGCCAGTATTGTAAGGCCTGTTTCAACAATATGCCTATGTCTCCTCTCAATAGAGCCCTGTTGCTTATGTGTGTGCCGGCACATAACTCTATGTGTGATCCCACGATTAAGAAAGAATTTATGGAGGGTTCGAAACTCTCCCTCCTTATCCGTTTGTACAGCTTTTATTGTGGTGTTCAATTGCCGTTCAACTTATTTTTGGAAGGACTAAAAAACATCAAGGACATCTGATTTATGCTTCAAAGGAAAATACCATAGAAACTTTGTATGATCATCAAGAAAAACCACATAATATTTAAAACCTTCAATACTGGAATATGGAGATGGACCCCAAACATCACTAAAAATTAAATCCAATGGTTTATTTGAACGATAAAAAGTAGAAGACAAATGTTGTTTGGTGGATTTGGCCATAGGACATGCAACACAAGGGGACTGACGACATTTATTGGGAAAATGCAAAGACTGAAAGACTTGTAGCTGGACACGAAGGTGAGGGTGACCTAGACGCTGGTGCCAAATTCCGTCTCCATCCCGAACCGCAGACAGAACAGCAGGTTGGTGACATGACTCTAATGGAGAGAAAACATAGAGCCCACGATTACTCTTGCCTGTGAGGATTGTGTTCCTGGTGACCTGATCCTTGACAAGAAAATGATCAGGATGAAACTAAAAAAAGACACGATTATCACGCGTGAATTGTTGAACTGAAAGAAGTGATTTATTAATGGCAGGAACATGAAGAGCATTTTCGATGGAAAGAGAACGTGTGGGAGTAGAGATGGAGGAATTACCAATGCCAGAGATGGTTAACTCTTGACCATTACCGACTTGGACAGAGTCATGGCCAGGGTACTCAATATAGTGATGCAAGCTTTGTTGATCAGGAGTTACATGATGACTAGCCCCTGTATCTGGAATCCATAGATAAGGAGAATAAGATTGAGTAACAGAATTTACCGATGGATAAGAGAGATTGGTTCTCTGATAACAGGTAGCTTCAGTGTGGCCGACTTTGTTGCATATTTGACATGTTGGCCGATTATTGTCCTTTCCCCCTCCACGAGAAGAGCGATTATCATAAAACTGCCAGCCTCGTTTCCCTCGTCCACTACCTCGGCCACCACGTTGTGGTGAAGGAAATTGTTTTCGTTGTGCCACGTTGGCAGTAGGGGATGGCAACACAGAGATATCCTTTGGAGAATCAGTTGATACAGAGGTCTCAAGAGAAAGTGTCTTAACAGGGTCATTATTCAAGAATTCATAGCTCATAAGAGCTCCCTGTAAATCAGAAAACGACATAGGCTCGGGCCTGGCAGTTATAGTTGTGGCAAAAACCTTTAAATCAGGTTGAAGGCCACGAATAAGACTTATCTGAAAATCAAGAGGAGGATCGCTTGGCCGCTGGCAGCAAGTTCAACAGAAAGTCTCTTAGCCCGATTCAGATATTGCATCACAGGTTCATCAGGTGTTTGAGTAATCTGCTGCAACGCAGTGTGAATGGCCATCTGACGTGCCTGATTTTGAGAAGCTAAAGACGAGTCAAGGGCATCCCACGCAGCCTTGGATGTCTTCTTTCCCACAACACTAGGAAAAACCTCAACAGAGAGAGATGAGTTGATGAAACACCTGTGTCCCAATTTTACAAATAAAATACTTAATCAAAAGGAAATTACCAAAATGCTCCTGAAACCCAGGACACGAAATCCAATACCAAAATATTATCTGAAAATCTTAATAAAGCGAGATGTTATAAAGAACAAGAGGAAACCGGCTTAACAAGCCATAAGTCAACTCGGCATCCAGCCGAAACATCATCAGGTATCAAATCCCGGCAACACGCCGATAAAGTAATCAAAATCAATAATGACATCTCAACAAAATCCAATGCAGCGGAAGAAATAAACAAAGTAAAACAAGAGAAGAAAAATGATATGCATGTCGGCTCTATAGATCCAACCGGGAGAAAAAGCACAGCTACCTGTTGGGATATCCACGTTCGTACTCCGGAAAGGAAGAAAGAGACTGCACGCTAACTAAGAGTCTGACAAAGAACGGTGGCGATTATGTGAGTCGCCCACTCAGTGAGCAGTATAAATCTAGTTACGTAGGTGTGCAAAGCAAGTTCGAAAGGAAAGTAAAGAAACAAACACAAGTAAGCAAACACACAATAACCAGTACTAACATGCCAACCACATAAAGCAAACAGGTTATATTTTACATCTGTTGTGTGTTAAGTTTTCTTATTATATTTATTATTCAGGACCCCCTACTGTGTGCGTCGAGCTCGGTCCCGTCTCATGAGACAACCAGGGCGAAAGCCCAATATAACCAGGCATAAAGTCCAAATATCACCATAGAGAGAGAGAGAGAGAGAGAGATATAGAGAGAAGGAGGGAGGTAGAACCGGTCATCACAGACCTATATGCTAAACCGCATATACCATGCTATCCCGCATGCAAACCCGAGGGGTATCACATCCTGCTCGAACCAATCGGTCATCACCACACAGTAGACTATCTTCTACTGCACATTATTCTTATTCATACTTATAAGTTCATGTGTGCCAAGAGTTGTGATTTAACAGGGTTGTGTGAATTATTATTTCAATCAAACATCCGGTTTCCAACCCACAGTACATCACACAGATCACCCAAAATCACTCCAAATGTTATATTCCATAACAATTTAAAAGTCATGCTCATTAGGCAACTAGTAATACACAGGCACACAATACAGATCATGACATGTTAGCAAACAAGGCATGCAACTCAGACAAACCAATCTAACAAGCACATGCATATAAACATAAAAAGACTTATAAAGTCACCTTAACGATGATGATTCTGCGGAGCTTTTCCCAAAACAGATCCTCCAGCTCCCGAGGTATTACTCGTGCCTGAATACCGGCACACATAATAATTAAAAAACAATTATAGCAAACCGTGCAGGCATGACACTTATATGCTCAACTGAGTGAAACCTGACCCAAACTACCCGGTTAAGTAATTTCAGGGTCTAAGCCCAAAAGGTATATCTCCTCACTAAAACTCCAAAAGACAAGGATCTAGGGTTAACCGGGCTTAAGCCCATCTGAATTCAAGATAACCTCTAGGGCCTAAAGCCCACTTCTACAAGTCTGCAGTTATCCCAATTTATGAATTTGGGCTTAGAGCCCATTCCTTAAGGTCCAAAGCTAACCATTTATGCCATAGGTTTTAAGCCCACTTCTTAAAGTCAAAGAATTATCCATGGGTCCATAAGGTTAGATTGTTGGGCCTGGGCCCGATTTTTTCTAAATACCGTTCTAAGGTCATTCCCGAGCCCAAATGTTCCCGGCCTATGGTTCTACCCGTGGTGGTAAATTTCCAGCCACACACTCTCTCATCCCCGCTCTCGGTATTCCACTAAATCTCAGTGTCATAATATGTACATTCATCCAATAAATCCCCATGAATTATGTACAAAAGGTAACCCGAGTCCAAAATCGGAAAATACCGTTTAAAGACGAAGAAGATGTTGTGATGCCAAAACTGCAACCCGAGCCTTGCCGGAATATTCCCGAGCTTTGCTGGATTCTGGTCAACCTCGCCGAAATTCACCCAAACTGCCAGAAACAACCCAACAACAACACACCAAGTCGGATTCAACACAAACACTCACAGATCCCTAAAACGAGTTAGAGGAAGAATTGATGAACGGATCTTACCCGGAATTCGAGTGCCCACTGTCCAACCCAAACCCGTCGTCGTCCGAACCTGTTTTGCAGCCTCCTAGTCCGAGACTACTCCTGTAGTAGCACCAGCCAGATCGGCCGAACCACCACCAACACCCAACAGCAAACGCCGGCCACCACAACCCACAACACCAACCACCCCGAACACCAGACCCGTCATCAGACACATCAACCCGAGCAACACACAACCCTTACAGTTAGTCCAACCACACATGAAGCAAGAAGAAAACAGAAACAAAGAACCGAGAGAGATGGAGAAGCCGGCGGCTTAACTCGTCGGCGATGCAGCTGGTCGCAAGAGAGGGCCACTTAGAAATCCTCTCGATTCGTCACTGGTCAAACCGGCCTCGGGTCCTTGCTGCTCGACTGCGACGACGGTGGTCAAAGGCAAAGAAAAGGAAACGGTGGCGGCAGCGAGCTTTGTGTGAGAAAGGCGACGGCTGTGTGGAAGCGACAAGGATGAGACGAGAAGAATCGGGGCAGCCGAAAGGAAAAGAGAATAGAGAGAAAAGGAGAGGTGGGGAGCGGCTGCGGCTGAAGAGAAAAGAATGAAGAAGGGGGAAAGGGAAAAACAAAAGGGAGAGGGCTTAGGGTTTTGACCCGCCCGAGTCAAAACGACGTCGTTTTGGCTTGGGCGCGGTCAACCCGCCCTTCCCTGGTCAAATTTTATATTTTTTTTCCCCTTTTGCCAAAACGACGTAGTTTTTGATTAAAACTACGCTAACCCCGTTTCACCCCGAAACAAGCTCTCAAACCCGACGAAACTCGAACACTCTATGATACCCATTTAAAATTAACATTTCCAAGGGAAATAATTAATTTCCCCAGCCAAAAAAAAGCCCGGAAACACATCGAGGGTAAAATTGGAATAAAAATTCCGAAAATTCTATAAATTTAAATTGTGAAAAATCCGGGGCGTCACAGCTCTACCCTACTTAAGAAAAATTTCGTCCTCGAAATTTCAAGATATGAAAATCAGAACAGATGTGGATACTGCTCTCTCATATGGGACTCAACCTCCCAATTAGCCTCATTCGGAGAATGATGGCTCCATCTGACCGGAACCATAGGAATGGTACAACTCCTCAACTGTCGCACCTCCTGAGCCAAAATCTCCACCGGCTCCTCAACATAGGTCAAATCCTCAGAAACCTCCACCTCTGTCGGGGATACAACATGACTAGGATCAGACCGATAACGCCTTAGCATCGAAACATGGAATACATCATGTATGCACGACAGCTCCTCCGGTAAAGCCAACCTGTAGGCCAGCGGACCAATCCGCTCTAAGATCTCATATGGGCCAATATAACGAGGGCTCAACTTGCCCTTCCTCCCAAATCGGATAACACCTCTCCAGGGAGCAACATAGAGGAAAACTCTGTCACCTACATTGTACTCCATCTCCCGATGATGCTTATCAGCAAAACTCTTTTGCCGGTCCTGAGCAGCTCTCATGCACTACTTAACCACCTCGATCTGATCAACAGTCTCCTGGACTAGGTCCGGACCAACCACCTGTCTCAGACCTTCCTCATCCCAACAGATCGGACTACGACACTTTCGCCCATACAAAGCCTCATAAGGCGCTATACCGATACTAGAGTGATACCCGTTGTTATAGGCAAACTCAACTAACGATAAAGTCTCATCCCAAGAACCACTGAAGTTGAGCACACAAGCTCTAAGCATATCCTCCAGTGTCTGTATAGTCCTCTCCGACTGCCCATCGGTCTGCGGATGGAATGCAGTACTGAAATTCAGCTTAGTACCCAAAGCTGACTATAAGCTCTTCCAGAAGTGGGAAGTAAACCTCGGACCCCTGTCCGACACAATGGATAGTGGAACTCTATGTAGACGGACAATACCCGAAACATACAACCTCGCTAGCTTATCCATTGTATCCGTCTGCTGAATCGGTAGGAAATGAGCTGACTTTGTCAATCAGTCAACAATGACCCAGATGGCATCATGTCGACCCCGGGTCCTCGGTAACCCGATCACAAAGTCCATAGTTATATGCTCCCATTTCCACTGCAGAATAGTCAAAGATCTCAACTTGCCGGCAGGAGCCTAATACTCGGCTTTCACCTGCTGACAAGTTATACAACGAGCCACAAACTCCGCAACATCTTTCTTCATCCCGGGCCACCAATAATGACTTTTCAAGTTCTTGTACATTTTGGTGCTACCCGGATGCATAGCATATGGCGCATTATCTTCTTCATCCATGATCCATCTCCTCATGTCATCGACGTCCGGAACACACAACCGATCACCGGTCATCAAAGCACCATCCTCCAGGACAGAGAAACTAGAACTCTCTCCACCGAGAGCCTTATCCCGCAACTCCGCTAGATGAGGATCACCAAACTGCAACTCCATAATCTTATCCCGCAAGGTCAGTCGGATGCTAAGACTAGCAAGCAACGCCCCAGTAACATCCACCTCCAACTGTGCATCCAACGACCTCAGCTCCACCAAGGAAGGCAAAGCATACGAAACTGAGTCCTCATCCGCAGAAGCAACTCTCTTCCAGCTCAATGCATCT